>ML100330.1:12443-66987 GCA_003697995.1 Taxidea taxus jeffersonii | reverse complement strand
TATATATATATATATATATAAATGTTGATATATAGTGTGTGTGTGTTTATGTATATGGTGAGAGAGAGGAACTGATTATATTAGTGGTTGTTTGGGATGGCAGTGGGGGTTCATAACTGATTGTGCATGGAAATCTTTTGAGGAGATGCCCTTCTGTAGTTGAATGGATAATAAACTATGGTATTAATAGAATATTATTCAAAACTAAAATATAAATGAGATGTCAAGCCATAAAAAGACATGAGGGAAACGTAAAATCAATATTATTAAATGAAAGAAATTGAACTGAAATTCTTTTTCAGACTACATGTTGTATGATACAAACTAAAAGATATTCTGGAAAAAAGACAAACTATGAAGACAGTAAAATGATCAGTGGTTACTAGAGGTTAGGGGAGATGGAGTGATGAATAGTCAGAACATGGAAGATTTTTAGGGCAGTGAAAATACTGTGTCTGATACTATAATGGTGGATACATGTTATTATACATTTGACAAAGTCTATAAAAAGTGCAACAGCGAGGGTGAACCCTAATGTAAACCATGGAGTTTGGTTGATTATGGTGTGTTAATGTAGGTTCACCAGTTAACAAAGGAATGACTCTGATGGGGGCTGTTAATAATGGGTGAAGATATGCATATGTGGAGGCTGGGAGTATATGGGAAATCTCTGTACCTTCCTCTCAATTTTGCTGTAAACCTAAAACTTTAAATTATAAATATAAATACTTACATATTATACATTTGCACACTAAATATCTGGATCTGAACATAGAATAGGACATATTTAGAAATACAAAAAATATGGGGGTTTTGATAACCACTCTAGTAAACCACAAAATATGGAAACCAAAGATTATTATGTGTTTAGAAACTCAGGTTTAGTTGGTTTGATTTACTTGTTGCAAAGAGGGAAGCTTGATACAATGAGGAATCTCTGAAGATGTCAATGAGAAGATGTGGAAATGGCTCATTATAGAATTTGAACTTGTACTGGATACTTTTCTGGCGAGTTCAAGGGTATAGGTCATTGCTATAAATTGGATGCTGTCAGGGAGTAAGGAAAATTCTCTGATTGGTTGTTAATAATTTTATCTAGAAGACAGAAAACTGTGTCTGTTAAAGAAGCTGCAGTCACTGATATTAGCAAGGATAGAGAGATGCTTGTTGTTTTTGTTTCTGCTTTTTTAATTTCCTGGCTTGGTCAGTGATGTTTTGTCTGTGTTTAGACATGGTTATAGAGTGATCTTGGTGTGTCCTGAACCCTTGCTTTCATGGAGTGGCCTTGTCTGGTGATGTTTGTGAAACTAGTTATGTTTAACAGGAGATCACCATGGCTAACCTGAGGGTCAGGCTAGTTTCTAGCCATGAGACTGTTTTTCTTTCTCAATACCTTACATAGGAAAGAAAAAAGGCCAATATCAATAAGTAACATATCCTTCTTATAAAAATTAAAGTAGAGAAGATACATCTTTCTTGGGTATAAAGTGGACATGTTACATAACTTAAATTGTACACAACCAGAGTAGAAGAAAAGAAAATAATAAAGGGTTATGATGCAATGGTTAAGAAATGAGATGAGGAGCCATACTGCCTTGTTTCAAATCCAGGCTCCATGCTCTGCTAGGCAAGTGACCTGGGGCAAGTTTCTTAACCTCAGAATGCTTTAGTTTCCTCCTTATCTCAAGTGGAGAAAACCTCATGGTGGTTCTATGAAGATGACACACATAAATACCTGGAAAGTGCTTAATAAGTGCCTAGTTCATAATCAGCAAAATATAAATCCTTTCTGTTGTTATTACAAGCACAGAAATGAAATGAAAACCAAAAAAGGTGTTTAGTTTTGTTGAAAGACCAATAGATATATTATAAAATGATACTGTAATATAAGTATGGTATATTCTTTGGGGCAGAACTTCTCAAAAGTTATGGTGCAAATGGTATGGTCAGAAAGGGACCTGGTATTTCTGTGGTGGTTGAAGTTCCAAGGCCAGTAAGCAAACCAGTTAGCATCCTCTAGTTTACCCCAATGCAGTGTTAAATAATATAATTTTCTGTGTACACAATGACAGGAAATAATCTTTGGGAAGCACTTCCTAAAGTTAAGCTTATATTTTGTTGTTGTTGTTTTTTGGTAAGAAAACATACAGGTATATTTATAGCTAAACTGTTTGGAAGCAATCTTAATGTCTTTAAAAAGGAGAATGGATACTTACCAAATTGAGTCATTTGATGATATACAATCTTTTTTGATCCACAAAAAGAACAACCTTATATGGGTCACAGTGTATGTGGATACAGTAAAGTTCAATTTATCTATAAAATTATAACTGGAATTAAAGGTATCATTATGGAAGACTTTTAAGAATCCATCAAGGAGGGGGTTGGGAAGGACGGGGTGACTGAGTGGGAGGGTATGTGCTATGGTGAGTGCTGTGAATTGTTTAAGACTGATGAATCACAGACCTGAATGCCTGAAACAAATAATACATTATATGATAATTAAAAAAAATAACTAGAGAAAAAAATACGTCAAGGAGAAACAAAAGTAAGTTACAGAAGATTGATAATAGTATAATTATGTTATAAAGGTTAAAAACATTTAAAATAACCACAGCTGTTATTTTATGATACTTATTTTTATAATAAAAATTTTTAAATGTTTCCGAGTAGAATAAACACCAATATTAAGATTGTGATCACATCTAAGTAGGGATTAGTAGGTATAGATTTCTGACTAAGTGCGTAGGCTTTGTGAGTCACAACAAAGTAGGTGAAGCTGACCTATCTGGCTGATAAATTTCCCTATTTCCATTTCCAAATCACTCTTCCTTTTCCAAACTCCTCTTTGGATATATCCATGTGCTTTTCCAAACTCTTACGAAATTTAAAGAGTTTCAAAGACAATCAAATGTGACACAATTCCAGTAAAGTTTAGTAAGTAAGAATTTGTTGTGGGCTTTCTAACTTATTTTCCTAAAAAAATGGATAGCAGTGATACTTTGACCTCTTTTGCCCCTCAGCCTGAATGAGAATTGATAAATTGGGCTAGGACATTTATACTGACACTGAAGAAAGAGCCAGGATGATTGTATACACTCTAACCCTAACATGATTGAACTGTTAAACCAATTCCAACAACAGTTTACTTCCAGACTTGTTCTCCTTGGGAAAATATATTTCAATCTGCTGCTTAAAGGTAAAAATACTCCTAACTTCTTCATTACTAAAATTTTTTAAGGTTCAATTGTTTCATCAAGAAAATAGTTATAGGGGCGCCTGGGTGGCTCAGTGGGTTAAAGCCGCTGCCTTCGGCTCGGGTCATGATCCCAGGGTCATGGGATTGAGCCCCATATCGGGCTCTCTGCTCTGCGGACAGCCTGCTTCCTCCTCTCTCTCTCTGCCTCTCTGCCTACTTGTGATCTCTGTCTGTCAAATAAATAAATAAAATCTTTAAAAAAAAAAAAGAAAATAGTTATAATGGATGCACCTTCACAAGGGTTTCTGAAGATTAAATAAAATAAGGCATTTAAATATCTTAGCCCAGTTGTGGCATGTCATTAGATCTCTGTAAATGTTTAAGAGAAATGAACTTTAAAAAACAATGGACTTCGGAAAGGGCAGGGTATTTACTGAATGAACTCATTTATTTATGGTATTTAATGAATGCAAGAGTTCTGTCATCAGGGAAATCAGAGAAAGAGAGTCCTGAAAGGTAAATGGAGGATTCACAATTGATAATTTTATTATTGATCTACCAAGCTACAGTGTAAGGTTTCTGCATCCAAAGTGCATAGCTTATTCATTTTTTTATCCACCATATATTTGGAACAACAAAAGAGTTCAAAATTGTATGGAGAATTAAGAAGAGAGGATAAGAGATTGTGTGGTCTGATAGCACTAGCACAATATTAGATGTACGTATTTAAATATACAAATTCCAATAAATATTTTTAATTAAGTGAATGCAGGAAGAATATTTTACACTCAGCATAATGCTATGACTATGAATATTTATTTTCTTACTTATTTTGCTTTTTAAATATATTAACTAGGCATTAGTTTTCTCCACTGATAGATTAACTAGCCATGATAAGAACATTTCATGACCTCTTGTTCATACTAAGAAATTATAGAAAAGAGATCACCTATCTAGAATTGTCTAAATCCTTAGAGAAAACATCTAATAGCACTATCCATTAATCTTTTCTCCCTTTTGGAAGGGTCTTTGCTTAATAGAGAAATCACAACTTGAATCTTTCCTCTCTGTCAATATAATCTCAATCATTTCATATGTTCTCTCCATTGTGCAATAAAGAACGCTTGACACTCCAGTACGATCAAAGAGGAATGAAATTAGGTCAGCATCTATTCATACTCCAACTCCCTCTTTCAGAAAATGGAAACTAGGCACCTTTGTGAGATGTCACACCTAATAGAAAGTCCTAGCAATTCAGAAGAGTCTATACATCACTTGAAGGAAGTAAGAAAATGGAAAGAAAGATATTACCCTTTCTTTCTATAAGACTATATCTTCTCGAGTAAATGCAGAACAAACAGCTACAATTTAATTCCATATAGCCCCAATTCATCAAATTTACTGAACTTCTCGAAAACTGTAATCAAGTTGGTATGGTTTAAAACTGCAGGTTTTATTCCATGTTATAGCAAAGCTATAGAATTTAAATCTGACATATGATATGCTTATATGTATAGAAAGTCTCTTAGTAAACATGAACAGTTGGTTCAGAATGGCAGTAGTTGCGCATAATTTTAGAAGTGCACAGATTTTGTGGATAAGTTTTGTGTAGATAATACTGCTGATCTGCTTTTTGGAAAACTTACATAAGTCCATGCCCCTGAGACTCCAATTTAAAACTGAAGTTAACTGGGTAATATCAATGAAAATGATAGAGAACTTTTGAAAATTTACCCCACCATAAAATAATTTAAAAAGAACAGTGATTATTAGAAACAAAATTTTTAGGACTCTGGAAATTAGCCAAGGGCTTGCAGCAAAAAAAGAGACATTTAGGCAAGAAAGGAAACTGAATCTCAATAAGAACATCAAATGTGTGGCATCATATTTGCCCTAGCCCCAGCCCTAGTCCTCAAAGTTCAATCAGCCTTGGAAAATATTCCTAATACTAGAGGGAGAAAAATGGGGCAGGAGCTGTTTCAAGCTTCATTCTCAAAGAAATTTCATAGTTCCCTGAAGACACCAATGTAAAGGTCTATCTATCTTTATTTGACCTAGTGATAAAAACTTGTGAGGAGAAGAGTTGCAATATATTTATCAAGTATTTTAATATAATAGGTGAAGGAACAAGCTGAAAAAATAAGCTGAATAATAAAAATGGCTATAGGGGCTTTGAAAACCTCTGATATATTTCTGGGAATCTGGAGGCCTTGTGCATAATTATAGTCATGCACATGTTTAGGAAAGACCTATGAAGATACTGATCTTTCAACTCTGACTGAACTTGATTTTCTGGAAAAGCAACAAGTTAAAGTAAAGTAGATTTTTAAGTTATCTGGTTGAGTGTTGTAAGCATGCCCAAACATGCACAAAATCCCTCACCAAAATGGAGACTTATTGCTTCCAGACATTTAAGGAAATTCTGTCCAAAAATTAGCTGACCACTATCCTAACCAAGTAGAAACTCAGTGGACATGTATGACAAAGATACAGAACTTACAGATTTGTACAGAAAAGTCACTAAACAATTAACTACAATATCTTTATTAAAAACAAGTAAACAAAAACCAACAACCTAAGAAAGATATCAGATCAATAACATAAGTTTTCACCCTTTAGATAGTGACAAAAGAAGAGCAAATGAAACCTAACATAAGCACAAGGAAACAAATAAAGATTACAGTGAAAATTAATGGATTTTTTAAAACAATAGTGAAAAAAAGTCATTGGAACTGAATTATTTCTTTTAAAAGATCAATAAAATTGTAAATCTTTAGCTGGACTTAAGAAAATATTCAAATTAATAAAATCAGGAATTAAAGAGAAGGTATTCCTACTGATACTACAGAAACAAAATGGATTATATAGGAATAACATGAGCAATGATTTACAAGCAAATTAGATAACCTAAATGAAATTAAGAAATTCTGAGAAGGACAAAAACTACCAAACTGACTCAAGAAGAAACAGAAACTTTAAATAAACCTATAACAAGTTTTAAAAAGATTGATTTAGTAGGGGCACTTGAGTGGCTCAGTTGCTTAAGCACCAACTTTTGGTTTCAGCTCAAGTCAGGATCTCACAGTCATGGCATTGAGCCCTACATTGGGCTCTGTGCTCAATGCGAGTCTGCTTCAGATTCTCTCCCCTTCTCCCTCCCCCTCTGTCCCTCTTTGCTCTTGTGTGTACATGCTCTCTCTCTCTCTCTCTCTCAAATAAATAAATAAAAATCTTTTTTTAAAAAAAAGATATAGTAATCATAAATTTTTCCTCAAAGGAAAGCTTAGAATAAGGTGGCTTCAGTGGAATTTTACCAAACCATAAAGTAAGAATTAACAATAATTCTTCACAAATTCTTCCACAAATAGACTGTGGTGGTGAGGAGAGGGAAGAAAAAGTGGCAGGGGGGAAAGAGGAGGAGAAGAATATTTTTTAAATTTGTTCCATAAGTCAGTATTTCCCTCAAATCAAAGCCTGTGTTGTGCTAATGGTTATGGGGTTTATTTTTCTAAAGAGGAAAATATTCTGGAATTAGAGTGTGGTGATGGGTACACACCCATGTTAATACACTAAAAACCACTGAATTGTACCCTTAAGAATAGTGGATTTTATGATATGTGGAAGGTAGCTCAATAAAAAAAAAGAAAGAAATCAATTAATCATATGACTAAGATCCCTTTGGTCCAATATTTTACTTTTTTGATGTGATGAAAATATAAATTCTATAATAATATTTTTTTTAAAGATTTTATTTATTTATTTGTCAGAGAGAAAGGGAGAGAGAGCGAACCAGCACAGGCAGACAGAGTGGCAGGCAGAGGCAGAGGGAGAAGCAGGTTCCCTGCCGAGCAAGGAGCCCGATGTGGGACTCGATCCCAGGACGCTGGGATCATGACCTGAGCCGAAGGCAGCCGCTTAACCAACTGAGCCACCCAGGCGTCCCTATAATAATATTTTTTTAAGATTTTATTTTTATTTATTTGACAGAGAGAGAGAGCTCACAAGTATGCAGAGAGACAGGCAGAGAGAGAAAGAGGGGGAAGCAGGCTCCCTACTGAGCAGAGAGCCTGATGTTGGGCTTGATCCCAAGACCCTGAGATCATGACCTGAGCAAAAGGCAGGGGTTTAACCCACTGAGTCACTCAGGCACCCCTATCCTATAATAATATTTAAATGGAACATACCTAAAACCGAAGAGAAGTTTGAAAGAAGGATGAAATACAGACATACTACAAAGGTTTATTAAAAATTAATATTCATGAATGGAGAAGAAAAGTATAACTGTTATAGTGTATTCAGATAAGTCAGCTCTGATGGGTATCAGAGTGGAACTTATCATTCTGCATCAATATTCCCTATGACTTAGGAAATGACAAAGCAGAGACCTACTAGAAGCTGGAAAACCTCTGACCTCACTAAGGACAGAAGGTCCCCAATACAGGTGACCCTTGAAAAACATGAGTTTGAACAAGTGGGTCCACTTTTACATGGATTTTTTTTTATAAATACAGTATTATAAATGTATTTTGTCTTCCTTGTAATTTTCTTAATAAAATTTTCTTTTCTCTAGCTTACTTTGTTTTAAAATACAGTATATAGGAAATATATTAATTGTTTATGTTATCAGTAAGGCTTCTAGTTAAAGGTAAACTATTAGTAGTCAAGTTTCTGGGTAGTCAAACGTTAAATACAGATTTTTCACAACACAGAGAGTTAGCACTTCTAACTTCCACATTGTTCAAGGGTCAGATGTATATTGATTTAGTCTTAGTCCACCCAACTGTTCTGAGCATGGCTCACCATCTTCCCTTCCTTTCAGTAATATCCTTACCTATTATATATGGCTTCACGATCTGTTATTTTCAAATTGATCTTTATCTCTATATTGAGCATTACAAAATAGTACCCAGTCCTTTCAGTTGTAGTTTCAACCATATCTGAATGAGAATGCAGTAGAAATGAATGCCTTGGGATTGCTGTAGCTCCTTGCTGATACTGCAGAATTTTGACCACTACCATCCCCGTCAAATTTGTTACCACTCTAAAAGGATCAGACTAAGTCAAATAAACAAGGACCAACTGTTCCCATCAAGAACATATAGTAAATCAACATTCAGTAGGGACTTATTCTTTCTTGGATAATTAATCATATCTTCATACATGGGAAAATCCTTGTATGCTAAAATGAGACTTTGGCTCAGATAATAAATTGAAGGACCCAAGAGGAGAGTAGTCTAATGAAACCAGATCATTTAATATTCTACATAATAGCATTTGATACCTATGATGTTTGGCACAAACAGATTAGCATAGTTGGCCCAAAACAAATCCAGAATTAAAATTTTCAAGGGGAGTGTTGAATTATATTATTTAGAAAGTTTCCTAGTACTGCTCTTTTAAGGAGGAGTAGTTGGGGGTGTTACTTCAAGAAGAGATTTCTATGACAAGAGCTTTACTGTCTCCCTCATGGAATGTGGACAACACAGAAGTTTATAAATAATTCAGGAAACAAAGCAGAAAAACTTGAATTCCAAGAGTGAGGACACATCTAAATGAACTTATTTTATAAAAACAATATCCCAACTTTACATAATCATTGGTTGAGGTTAACAAGTATCAGTGCTCAAAACAGTCATCTAATCACATGCATAAGCAAAAATTAAATTCTGTCATAACTAAGATAATCATTGGCTGGATCCTAGAATTTCTCATTCTGACAAGATCAGGTGTAATTAAAACAATAATTCCCTGAAGAAAGTCCAGATCAATACAGAAATTTCCTCTCATCACTGTACTGATTAACATTCTATAAGTTCTTTTGGAAGGAGAAAGTAGGGAATAGCATCAGGACTCAGTGAACATTCTCTTCCATTAAATTCTGAGTAAAATAATGAAAATAAATCTGTGGGTATTTTTGTGTGAGACTGAACTAAATTTCATAATTTCATCCTCATGTAGGCACTCTCTCTCTCTCAGGAGCACTAGCATCTCTGGGCTTAGATTATCAAGGAAAAAGTCTCAGTGGAAGCATTCAGTTTCTTTAGTAGTTTCAGGCCTGTTTCAGACAAACCTGCATTCTTTGTCCTTTGGGGACAGTTTCTTATTATGGAGAAGGTAAGGAGGAGATAGAGAAGTAAAGCAGACACACTGGGGAAAATGTATCAATAATGAGAAAAACATGTTTTTCTAAATAAAAATTAAGATCATGATGTGTAATGGAGGAAAAAGAGAAACTTAATAGCATATTTTGTTTTAAGGTAACAAAGCCAGTAGTAGCAACGATTGTATAGGAAGACATGTCCACACTAGATACACTCACTATTCGTATTAGAACTTTCTAAACTTGGGATTTGGACAAACATTACGCTCCTTATGAAATATGATGAGATGAAAAATACTGGATAATGTAGCAGACAGTTAAAAGACCAAAAGCTGAGATAATGCAAAAGATGGAGGATGAGAAGTTTAAAATGGAAAATAAAGAATTTTCGGGTGACTGAAATTACTATAGGAGAAAAATATGGAAGGAGCAAAAACATGATTCCTATCAAAATTCTACTTGACTCACAGGGACTAGAGAATGCTGTAATTAGTGTACTGAGTGATGAACTACTGATAAAGAACAGAGAATAATTCCTTCCTCACCTGAGTTAGTGGTTGTGGTACATGAAATGAATACATTTAATACATTTTCTAAAAAGAAAAGAAAGAAAGAGAAAGAAAAATATTTGTTTACCAAAACATTTTACCAAAGTGAGGAATGGAGGCACATGCTATGTAAAGGAGGATATGAAACAATGTGTGTTCATGTTCTTATGCTACTGTGTGTTGGGAGCATATAATTTATAATATGTTTTATGTATATGCTGGAAATGGATTTCTAATTCAACCCTATGCATATTTTTCCTAAATGTACCATACTAATTAAATATTAAGCATATTTAATGAAAAAATGGTGTAAATTAAATGTGTTGTCACTTTTGAGTGACAAATAGTCATGATTTAATTGAATTGCTCCTACCAAAGTAAACTTGTCCATTTCCCCATTGAGCATATTACTCAATGATGGCAAAAGGGAAAGAGTGGGAGTGATTTCAAATGCTTTTTAAGAATTATTTTTCTTCTAGGATGCTTTCCTGTAGCTATAACCAGTGGAAATTAGTTCTTACAGTATTAGCACTGGGTAGTTTTTTCTACAACATTCAACAAAATTGTAACCAGACTAACTTAAATATAAATGATCATGGTTCATAAACTATTGCTTAAAATAAACATTAGGAAAACAAAGGCTAAAAATTATCATGTTTTATTAACACTTATCTATAGTTTATAATCTTAATCCTGGACCTCAATTTTGACCCTTTCCATCACATGTCTTATTCAAGACAGATAAGGGGGTTTACATTTTTTAAGGGTGCATTGTGATTTTTCTGATGATGCCTTCTTCTATCAAAGATATTTCCTTGAGCAACACCAGTCTGATGGAACAATTTGATTACAAAATAATGATAGTAATAATCATAGCAGTTAATAATAAGATACAATTCATAAAGTGTTACTCTACATCTGATTCCCTCTCTTTATTTTTTCCAATAGATTGATACATTAAAATGGCCCCAAATTTGTATAGTAAAAAATTTATTTCATTTTTTAAAAAAATTTATTTATTTAGTTAGTTAGTTAGTTAGTTAGTTAGTTATTTGAGAAAGAGTGCAAGCATGGGAAGGGGCAGGGAATGGAACAAGCAGACTCTACACTGAGCACAGAGTCCCACTTGGGGCTCAGTCCCATGACCCTGAGATCATGACTCCAGCTGAAATCAAGAGGCAGCTTCTCAACTGTTTGAGTTACCCTGGAGCT
Organism: Taxidea taxus jeffersonii; assembly: GCA_003697995.1. NCBI lineage: Eukaryota > Metazoa > Chordata > Mammalia > Carnivora > Mustelidae > Taxidea > Taxidea taxus. The sequence continues at coordinate 55,928 of ML100330.1, read as the reverse complement.
CCATGCATAGTAAAAATTTTAAATAAGTATAATGTTAGTACCTCTTCCCAGTCCACTTTATTACCTACTTTATTAGCTGCCTGGTAAGAGATAATCACTTTCCATTGTTTTCTTTATAATTTTCTCTTTGTTTATTAAGTGTAAAATAACATGAAGAACTATTCTTATGTACCAACTTCATTGGATAAAACAGAGTAAAGTAGCATCTTATTCATTTGTCTGCACATTCTATTATTATAAATATTTTCATATTAATCTTTGGAAAAGTTTATCATTTTTAATATTTTAAGTACAATTTAGCCTCAATAAAATGTACAGATAATGTGTTAAGTTTGATGAGCTTTTCATTTTTTTTATTTGAGTATGGTCGATACACAATGTTATATTAGTTCCTGGTGTACAGCATGGTGATTCAGCTTTTCTATATCCTAAGCTATGCTCACCACAAATGTAGCTACCATCAGTCACCAAATCATATTGTTGGGCACATAATTACACCTTTGCAATATTGTTGACTATATTCCCTATGTTGTATCTTTTATTCCTGTGACTTATTCCTTCCATAACTGGGAGCCTGTAAGTCCCACTCCCCTTGCCCACTACACCCCCCACCAACCTCTCTAAATTTGGTGAGTTTGATCATTGTAAACTGCCACCTAACACCACACAAAAGAACATATAAAACATTTTTATTATTTCAGTGAACTCCCTCCCTACCTTGGTAAATGCTTTCAAATTTCAATCTCAGTATGTAAGCTTTGCTTGTTCTTCGACTTGATATAAATGGTATCATATGATGTACATTCTTCTCAGTCTGGCTTGTTTAATGAAGTAGTTTCTTTTCATTGGTAAATTGAGTAATATTCTATTCTATGGACAAACCACAGTTCAACCTCTCACTGATGGACATTTGTGTTGTTTTCAGTTTTGTCTCTTAAAGGTGTTCTGAACAGTTTTACAATGTTTTTTTTGAAGATGTCTGTTTTTACTTATCTAAGATACATGTGTTTTGGTTTAAAAATACATAAATATGTAAGTTTACAACACATCATCAGTTCCAAAACAATTTCATCATTTTATGTTCCCAGCAGAAATTTGGAATTCCAGTTAATCCATATTCTCTTCAGTAGTTGGTCTTGTCAGTCTTTTTGATTATAGCAGTTCTTGTGAATGGTAGTAGTGTAACTCGTTCTTCTTTAGTTTACATTTTTCAAGTGACTGATTATGTGGAGTACCTTTTGATGTGTTTATGGGCCATTTGTATAGTTTCTATCAGGAAGTGTCTCTTCTGTACTTTGCCTCCTTTATTGATGTGTGTCTTTTTGTTAATTTGTAATTCTTTTTATAGAATAGATACAAATACATGGACAGATATAACTACAACAATACACACCTAGTTTGTTATTTGCCTATTAATTTTTTCTAATGAGTTGATATTAAATTTGATGACATTCAACATACCTTTTTCTTATTTTATACCGAGTGATTCTGTTTGAATCTTCGTCTACTTCGACTACTCAAAGATGTATTGAGTATACATGTATTTTCTTCTAGAATCATGATTTCATCAGACATGTTTAAGGCTATGATTCATAGTAAATTCATGTTTATGTTGTATCAGCTAATGTTTGAGGCTTTCTTTTAGTTTTGATTTCTTAGTTTTGTTTGTTTTGGTACAGATATCAAGTTCTTCTATCATTATTTGCTTAAAAGAGTTTCCTTTCTTCATTAAATTGACTTGGTACTTTTGTTGTAATTCACTTCTCTATATGCATATCAGTGTATTTAGACTCTTTCACTCCATCGGTCTAATTGTCTATTCATACATCAGTATTACTAAGTTTTATTATTGTAGCTTTGTGATGGTTTTTATGTGAGATAGTTTTTCCTCCATATTTGTTCTTATTGAAGACCATTTTTGCTCAATTCTAGCTCCTTGCATTCTTATAATTATAAATTAATCTTGTTAATTTTATGAAAAAAGACTTCTGTAATTTTCACTGGGATTATATTTAGTATACAAGATCATTGGAATTAATAGACATGTTAACGATATTGAGTCTTGCAATATTGTATTTTCCATTGGCTTAGACATTTTTAAATTTTAAGTTATTTTAGTACTATTTAAAATTTTTCATTGTAGAGGTCTTACATATATTTCATTATATTTATTCCCAGCTATTTAATATTTTTAACACTACTGTGAATACATTTTAAAATTCTGTTTCCAAAGTGTTTGTTGCTAGTTCATAAAAATAATATTTATTTTTATATCGAACTTACATCCTGTGATTCATTACATTTCCTTATTAGGTCTAGTTGTTTTTGTTTATTTTTTTGTTTGTTTAAATGTACATGTGACGTGTGTGAATAGTGGACATTTTACATTTGCATCTTTAGTCATTATGTTTGTATATTTTATAAATGCACTGGCTTACTGAATGCAAGTGGTAACATGTAGCTTTGCCTTGATGAAAAGGTTTCAGTATGTCTACTTAAATGTATTTTTAGGTATATTTGGGGGGTGTGGACATATTTACTGTATAAGGTTGGGAAAGTGTTTTTTTCTTCCTATTTTTCTGAGAAGGTATGTTACTATTACTCATAATAGTACTAGTACTAGTACTAGTCTTAGTCGCAGCAACAGCGTGAGTTTTGAAATTTGTCAGATCCTTTTCTACATATTGTGAGATGACCATATGATCATACTCTCTCACTGGTGAGTAATAATAACAAAGCCAATTATGATTGTCCAGTTATGGCTGTTCTTTGCTAAGTAACTTAAGGGAATTCATGTATTTGTTTTTTGGTCTAGATTTATCTGTTCTGATACACAGCTTCTGCAGTGAACACTTTAATGCCTAGAACATTCTTAGAAGGTGTTTTAACTTTCTATGCTAGTAGTAGTATGTAAAAAAATAGCTTTCTATATTATAATTTAAGAATTAATTTTACATAGTATGGTTAGTCTGGGTGGTACTATACAACATATAAGATCTTGTAAACCTCAACTAACTAAACATCAATCATAAAATTTTTGAAGTCTTCAGAAAGAGTTTCTACTTATCATAAAAAGAGTTTCACAGATAGATGGTCACAGGATATGTAAGAGAAGTTTAAATCAGCTTTTGGGGAGTTTTTTTGAATCTTCTAAATTTTATCAAATTCAAAGATTTTTACTCATGGATCACATGGTCAATACCACTTATTTTAACCTTCTCCTTTCTGTATATAGTAGCACTTAAATGTGCATATACTTTTCCTTCTATATTACTGTGAATTACTTCTTTAATGTCTTATCTCAGAGCAACTTTACACCATTATTTTACACATGAATTTCAAAACCTCCTTGTTGATATTTCTCTCCTTTCAACAATAATTTCTCACTTGAAAATAAAATTTTCAAATAGAGAAACAAAAATTTTCAAATAGACATTTTATGAATAACTTCAGCTTTAATTTAATAGTATACAACAATATCATCTTACTATTTAGCTTATTGACATGGTGTGATGAATCTTCAGAATAACTCTTTGGAGAATGGAGCATTATAGAAAAATATCAACTGTCCCTTCTTTCTTTGAGTACAGAAGCATTTAATAATTGGATGGATGAATCAGAGAAATGGAGAACAAAACGTGCTGTTTGTGTATAAAAGCTGTTGGAGAATATGGCTGTAATAATCTATGACCAAATACATTTACTGATGCTCTGGCTTTCTTTACCCCTCCACTGTCACTATCAGCATACCAGTCTGCACTGTGGGAAGACCAGCTCAAGAGAAATCTCTGTCAGTGGAAGAGATTCACTCATATAGAACTTCTGCCCTGCACTTGTCTGTGGAGAGAAATGAATATCTTTTAGTAGAACATTTTAGTAGATTTGTTCCACCTAATCACTGTAAACGTAGACTAATAGCTGCATCTCTAAAAAAATTTTCAGATTATTTCTCTCCTTTTTCCCATACCAACATTTTCATAACTTTCATTCACTGAATCAGAATAAATGAAATCAATGTCAAGCACTTTGCTAAGCCTTGCATTTAATCAGTGTTGCAAAATCTTCCTTGTAATTTATCATCTGTGAGAAAGACTACTAATATCAAGAAACAAAAAAAAATGCAAGGATATTATCTAAGGTATTAATGAAAGCTAATGGATTCTGTTAGAAGGAGAAGGGGGGGACTTCTGTAGAAAAGGTAGTTTGGGAGGCCGATTCTGAAGAGATTACATTTTTAGCTAAGAATGATGAATCTTAGCCATCCTTGGTAGGGAGAGGGTATGGGATGGAGAGTAGGACATAGTCTGAGACCAAGGGGCGTATCTGAAAGTAAGAAAAGAGAGTCAGTATGAATTTGATGATTAAGGAGGAGGCAATTGATCAGGTGGGAAAGACAGGCATGGAGCAGATCATAGCAAGTATTTTGGACCGATCAGACTCAATCTGCTTAAAATTTGCATGAGGACTCAAAACATACATAGTGATAAAATGCTATAGTCTTTAACTCAGCATAATGGTGACTAGTCCAGATGAAATTCATGAGAGGAAAATAGTTTGGAATCAATTAATAATGGTAAAATAAGTTGCCTTCTTAAGTACTTTAGGTATTAAGTGCATCCTTATTTGCTTCTCTGCTGAATATCTTAACCTAAACCAATTACCAAATGATGTTTAAAAATTGATAGGAGGAGGAACTGAAACAAAACTCTGGATGCCCTTTTGGTCCCTACTTAGCTCAGTTTTCTATTTTGATAAGGTTATTTAACATTAATTCTTTTTTAATTTAATGGAGATTTTTATACAATGTTTCTTATTATAATGCAAGTGAAGTCACTTTCAAATGTGACTTTTTAAAGGTAAGGCTCATATCAAGAACCAAACTAAGTGAAAGTTTTGCAGAATAGTATAAGAGATTATCTATTTATGAGTTGGAAAAAATGTCACAGCTCATCCAGAATCCAAAAAGAACTTGCTAATAAAGCTCATAATTCAGATAGGAGATTTTCTAAAAATATTGCAACATTTTCATACAAATTATCAATCTAGCTTCTATATTTTCTTTAGTGCAAGTCAGAAATTGCATGTACATTTTTGTAAAACAAGTTGAAAAGTGAATAGTAAAAATAGAACAGGACATTTATTTGTAACAATGCATAGAACAAATGAAAGCTAATTTTAAAATGCATGAATAACTGGGAGTTATACACAACCAATGAATTATTGAACACTACATCTGAAACTAATGATGTACTATATATTGGCTAATTGAATTTAAATAAAAAATAAAATAAAATGCATGAATATATTTCATCTCAATTTATATGTGAATTATATTCACATTGATTAGAACAATGGTGATATTTAAGGATAGATATATCATTGTATTAACCATACTTTTAATTCTATAATGGGTGCTTTAACATCCATCTAAAGGACTATTAGCTATTCTTAACCAAACTGTGACTCATCCATAGACATCTGGAGTCCTTAGGTAGTTTTAAACTATATGTTGTAATAGTCACAGTGAATATCAATATTATGGGGAGGGAGCCACCTTCAAACACAGCAAACCAATTCTGAGCCTGTTTGCCATACTTCACACTTTTCCTTCCCACAGAAACCACAATAAAGGTGCTTACGTACAGTTCCCCTTCTACTTGGCTGTCTCGTTACAGATTCTAGTGCTTCACCTGAGTGGCCCTGCCTGGTGTACTGTGATCTCCCCAGGAGCTATGAGTATAATAAAATCTTTAACTGAGCTAAGTCTGTCTCTTGATCTGCACCTGGCTGACCTTACCATACATCACTCAAGGTAATATGATTAAAACAATCATATGTTCTTAGATTCCCTGACCTTATGCATGGTAGTGCAGAACATGATAGTATAGTGTAATTTCTGGGGGAAAAAACTTTCAATTTTTTTAATTTTAATAATTCTGTGGGAAAAAATAACTATGTATTCATAATAGTTAATTTTTGTACCTGAATTAAGGAGACAAAGTAACATGTACTGTTGGGTCCGTAATCAAAGGAGTGAGACTGATTCAAAGCGAAAGTCAAGCAAAGCTTTATTTTGCACCAAGCATTGAGAATCAAACTGACCGGCCAGGGCCGCCTCTTATAAAGAGAGGCGACCCCTCTCTGCCTTACAGACTGGCTTTTAAGGGCAAAGGCCATGTGGTTGGGCCTGGCCATACACAGGTGGCCAGTGACACAGAGAAAACTGCACAGTCAGGCTAGGTCATACATAAGTGATCAATTGAATTACAGTTTACCCTATATAATAGACATTTGAACTAGCCTATCACCTTGGTCAGAATTGGCACCCAAAAGGCACCCAAAGGGCGGGGCTCATACTCCTTGGTAGCTAGGGAGACAGTATGTGCCCCTACTGATTGGATACCTCCACCTGGCCTGACCTGCCCTTGTATTTGGGCTTTGTTACCTGGGACTGGTTTCCGGGACTTGTTTTTAAGTAAGTCCCCTGGGGGGGAGGGTCAGGGTCTGTTTAACTTTTACTGCATAAACAACAAAATGGCTATTCAACCAAAATGGAGCCATTTTGGCTAAATAGGCCCTTACATTACTATGTCTCAATCAATAGAAATTATTAGGAAAATATGTATACTTTCCAAAAACCTATACTGATTGGTATTACCTCTGTTTTCATGTAAGTATGTTGTATAAGTATGTGTTATTCTTTGAAGTAGCTCTCAAAATGAGATACTATGAAAATTTATTTTTGTGACTATAATGTGATAAATGAAGTCACTTTAGCTTCCAGGATCTGCAATTCAGTGTTCCTTGAGCTGAGTGGAGTGTGATTGGTCTATGTCAATGTTAGTATAAACTTTAGACATTGTTTTCAACTTTTGGTTAATGTAGTTTCTTGCTGTTGAAATAAACATGTATTGGATATATCTCGGAGACAAATAGGGGACACATATATTAAGCACATATACCTGTATTTTCTACTTGAATTTTAAGGCCTTCTTATAACCAAGTTGAGCAAGACACTCTTAGATTATGTTGCAGTAGCAACCAAAATGTTAGCCATAAAAAAGACAAGCTGAAAAGAATACTGCTGCATTTATAATAGTCTGAGCTATTTAGAGCCACATAAACATTTCCAAAATATAATCACAATCAAAAAAACTACTGCAGACTTTTACAGAATATATAGAATTAAATTCAATATTAAACTGTTACCACTTTTATAACTTACTCTAAATAAGCAATCTAATCAAAATAACATAAGTTTACCACATAAGTTGCTGTTATTTGGAAGCAAGAAATGCACTTGAAGTACTTCTATGGTAAAGGAAATATGAAAATTTTGCATTGCTCTCACCTTAAAGTTCACAGTGAAATGCCTACACGGGGCTGAATCAGGAACATTAGGTAAGATCTTTCAAAATTCACAGCATGCAATATACTTTATTTTTCTCTGAAGTCTCATTTTATAGACTATTATTGGAAACAAAATAGTCTACTTGATGGAGCAATGGACTGATTCAATATGTCAGATTCCATGTTCCTATCCAGTAGGCTGACAAAGAGTCACAGGAATTTAATTTAAAATAGAGCAAATCAAGCATTGCTTTATAAAGACCATTTGCATGCCAACTAGGCAATCTTAAACAAAAGTACTTTTGTGGTTATCTGAGCACATAAGTACCTGGGCAACTTTTAAAAGCTGAATATCTTTTTCCTTATCAAAACTGTACTTTGAAGAATAATCTAATGGATTTTTTCACTGTTAAAACAGATCTCAACTATTGTGCAAAGAAAATAAAATAGAACTTCCACTTAATGGCAATAGCCTTGCAATGTAAAGTGAATATAAACAGTTCTTAAAAAAAGATTAATGAATGACTTTCATATTTTCAAACCATTATAAGAGCTTATCCAGTTAGTTGGGCTGGAATTAAATGGAAGTTGTAATATAATTTTATCACCTTTGGAAGCCTTTAATAATATCAAAATAATATTACATTTCCTGAATAAATCAGAGGATTTCTTAGATTTATTAATTTTAAATACCTGTAATGCATGCACGTGTTTGTGTATACACAAAGTAGAGGCATGTAGTACTAATTGGTAACTAAAATGCAATTTAAGAAACTAATGAGTAATATATCAGTCCTTCTTTGAGAGTATAATATAGGAAAATACTTATATATACACCTGTAATTATCTTTATATTTTAGTTATAAAGTATGTTTATATTGTTTTTTTATTCTGATTACATACAAGGAAAGAATATATCTTATACTTGTATTAAGTCAAGGTAAAAATTTTGGGAAATATATATATATATAGACATATATGCATATATGTATATATTTTTTAAGATTTTATTTACTTATTTAAAGAGAGAGAGTGCTCCAGTGTTGGAAGGGGTGTAGGGAGGGGAGAGAGAATATTAAGGAGACTCCATGCTGAGCACAGATTCCTAGGTGGGGCTCTATCTCATGACACTGAGATCATGACTTGAGAAGAAAACAAGAGTCAGGCACTTAACTGACTAAGCCACCCAGGAACCCTGAAGGGAGATACATTTTTTAAATATCAACTCAATTAGAAACTTCCTCCTTATTAAATATATATTCCCTCTGAGTATTCTTATCCATGTATGGGAAAGAAATTATGGAAAATCACTGGCATGGTCAAAAATTGTTTTCCCAATCAAATCTGATTTCTAGATAAAAGTAGTTTTCCATAAATGAAGAAATGATGATGTTCTTGTTATTCTGCATATTTGCAGTGTACACTCTGCCCACTTCTTTTTTGTGTGGTTATTGCATTGTTTCTGTGTTGTCCTATAGTCACATTGGTTGCATTCTAGGATACACTTCTTTGTAGCTATACGTTTAAACCACAGTACTTGAAATAAACAAATGGCCAAAGATAAAATTGCAGTGCAGAACAGAGAGCATCATGCATGCTAGTGTTTTCTTTTTTGAATATTACGGAATTTATTTTTTGTTAGTGAAGAAATGATACGATAAGAGGAAAAGAACTAATTTGGAAGTTCCTAGGTAAAAAGTCACTCACCAACAGAAAAGAATGTTCTTGAAGTTTGACAGACAAAGAGTAGAAAAAGAATAAGAAATTGGTCTCTATTGTGCTAACCATTTACATTATTCTTCTCTGTGTATGTTTAAATGTTATCTTTAATTTAATGGCATATGAAATTCAAGGCCCTCAGATACCCTCTTCTTATAGCATATTCAGAGGGATTTTTAAGAAAACCTCTAAAGCCATTGATGCAAGCTAGAGGGTTAAGCAATAAAGGAGTTATCTAGTTTAGAATATTTATACTTCATTTAGAAAGAACTAAATTATACCAAAAAATACACATAATATGATAAAAATGTATCATTTCTTACTACAGATTTTCTCTAATGAAGAGAACTCAGTTATATTTTCTTTTATCAAAACATACATTTTATAGCTGGCATAAATAAATTATCTTCCCAACACATTTCACTTTCTTTCTACTTTTTGAATCTCTGCATTTTCCCTCTCAAGTGCAAGTACTCTTGTTATCACTCTTGCTCTCATGTGTACAATAGAACTTAAGTATTTCTAATTCACTGATAAATCAGAGAGGTGAATGTAAAGTGATTCTCCTAAATTTTATTTAACTTTACCAAAGTACACACACAAGAAAGGAAGGAAAGAAGGAAGGAAGGAAGGAAGGAAGGAAGGAAGGAAGGAAGGAAGGAAAAGAGAGAAAGGAAAGAGAGAAAAGTAAAGAAAGAAGGAAAGGAGAGAAAAGTAAAGAAAGAGAAAGGGGAAGGAAGGATGGAAGAGGGAGGAAGGGAAGGAGAGAGAGACGGAAGGAAGGGTGGATGGATGGAAGGATGGATTAAAGATTGGTCATGGTAAATGATAGACCTTGTTATCTAAAAGCTATTTTTTAGATACTTATGAATAACATTTTATTTCATTTTATTAAGTTTTTTTGTTTTAATTCCAATATAGTTATTATACAGTGTTACATTAGTTTCAGGTGTATAATCTAGTGATTCAACAGTTCTATACATTATTTAGTACTCATCTTGGTAAGTGTCCTCTTTAATCCTCATCACCTATTTCACCCATCCCCCCACACACCTCCCTTCTGGTGACCATCTGTTCTCTGTAGTTAAGAGTTTATTTCTTGGTTTCTTTTTCTCTCTCTAACTCTTTGACATGACTCTATGATTTCACAAAGGAGTGAAATCATATGGTATTTGTCTTTCTCTGACTGACTTATCTTAGCATTATACTCTCTAGATCCATCCATGTTGTTGCAAACAGCAAAACGTTATGATGAATAACATTTTAGAGTGAATAATATACTCCAAATGTATAGAGTAAATTCTCACTTCACACACACACACAAAAAAAATACCAGAGTAAACTATTAATGTCATTTTCTCAAATTTGCTGTTGAAATTTGATTTTTAAACTGTAATGGATGACATAGGAATTGCTATGCTAGTAAAAATGGAAAAGATATCATAAATTGTGAATTAAGAATATGAGGAAACAAAGACCCTCAAATTTTGCTAGTATAAATTAAAAGAAGCATTTAGTGAAAAAATTGCTATATCCTATGAAAATTCAAAATGTATACATCCCAAGACCCAACAATTTCATTGGTTTATAGTTGGTCTAGAGACAAATGCATTCAGGGAGAATGATGCCACTTTTTATCTCCAAGCCTTTTTATTTTTTTAATTTTTTTTAAGATTTTATTTATTTATTTGTCAGAGAGAGTGAGCACAGGCAGACAGAGTGGCAGGCAGAGGCAGAGGGAGAAGCAGGCTCCCCGCTGAGCAAGGAGCCCGATGCGGGACTCGATCCCAGGATGCTGGGATCATGACCTGAGCCGAAGGCAGGTGCTTAACCAACTGAGCCACCCAAGAATCCCTCCAAGCCTTTTTAAAGTGGCTTTAAAAAGAATCACTGGGGGAAAGAAAAAATTTTTTAATTAAAAAAATAAAAAGAACCACTGGGAGAACTTTAGAAGTGTTTACCTGAAATTTGGAGGGTGGGCCTTAAACTATGAAGGAAAGAGGGGTTTTTCTGCTACACTCCCATTCCCAGCATTTGTAGTTAAAAGGGAACACCAAGCTCTGCTTATAGAGCACCTACCTCTGGCACATGTGAGAGAGGGCAGATGTGGGATCATCTTGGATCCTGTCCAGGCCGGCTCCTGAGGGGAGATCTCAACAGAGATGAAGGTAAACAAGTAAAAGCCCAGGAGTGAAAAGAAAATGAAAACACATAACTCAGAGAAAAGATGCCTCACATTAGTCAAAAGAACTAAAAGAGACTGGGTCCAGCTGGGAGCCTTTAAAGTGCCCAGGAAAACACCCCCAGAAGACAAGTCACATTTAATTATCTGTCAGTCACCAGACACCTCAAACTACAAAACCAAGTAAGAATATTTTCTCCTTTCCCCTACTTGACAAATGTCTCTGGCTGAATTTGCAGCTGTTCATTGAGGACAGAGGTGAGCTTGGAGATCATAAACTTACCATAAGGAAAGAGAAGCATCCAGATTTCTTTGCCATGTAGCTTTAGCCTGAGTCAAACCCAAATGGTTAAAATAAGATTTAAAGCTAAACTGGTGCAAAACGTTGACTATCACATAGGCCTACTTGATTTTCAAAATTGGGGTGTTTTTTTTTTCTTTAATGATTAGAAGTGAACAAAGGATATTACCAGAGAATGACCAAGTCAGTCTTAGGCCAGTATAAATGTTCATCTAGCTACAGAGGATATTTAACCCCCCAAGAGAATAAAGTTTAAGGAAACAGGGAGAGAAGAGAAAGTAAAGCTATGTTTTGATTATAATTCACACCTAATGTTTGTTTTACATGTCATTTACAGATAGTAACAAGTGAAAAGAGTAATTCCCACAGGGATACAAAGAGGACCTCATTTATATTTTTAAACTATATTGATGTATGATATTAAAGGTACATTACATAAATACACGTATTATACAAATGTAGAGTGAAGAGCCCTGGTGAATCTCTGCTACATAGTTAGGAGAGGCCACTTCTGTACAGGAAGAGAAAAGACTTGGATCGGGAGATAAAGAGAACTTTTAGTTTCATGCATTTTTTTGTTTTATTTTTGGAATTTTTGGCAAAATTGATTTATTTTTGTATATTTGATAATGCATTTAAAAATTGCTCAAATGCCTTTAGGAAACTCCTAAAATTTTAATATTTATTACTTGAAGTATTACCATGATGATAGGTGTAGGAGATCTTTAAGAGTGACTTTTAAAGCATGACTCACTGTTTTCTAAATTATATGATGCTCTGTACTCAACTACTGACTATCCATTCTGCAGGTATTCTCAGAATTCAGGTTTTCTTGACATTTTCCCTCTGGTTTAAAACACTTCTTAAAGTAACAATTAACTGTCATTATAGACACATAGTCACTTGACTTTTAAGGAAAAATAATCCTCAAATCCTTTTTTTAAAATCTGTTTCACACTTTTATTAGCCAGTCCAATTTTTAAAATTGCTGAGACCAGCCAGATAACTTGGCAAGAAAAAATTAAAAAAAAAAGAATGTCAGGCTAGCATATACTAATATAAAATAAAAACTAGAGATGACCTATTAGTTAATTTTTTATACTATTTATTCGTCCACCTTGTGGGACCCGTTTGCTCAAATCTGTTTTACAGCTTAGCAAATCTATATACAGGTAATACAAAACTGGAAGCTGCTAATGAATTATAATATCTTGGCACTATTTTTATCAATTCATAATGGTTACTTACTAGATGTGATTACCTAAAAGACCACATTGGAATGCAGCATCTCAGAGTATTTTCATCTAAAAGGTCAGAAGGGTAGGTACCAGTAGGATTCGTATCCACTTACTTTAAAATGGAATTCCCATTTTTTTCTGTCTAAAAAGGATTTTGGCTACAATTGTTAAACAATATTATCAATTTTTAATGCAAAGGACAGTGACATATCATATGTACATTTGCATGTTATGCAGCATGCATACACAGACTTTTAAAATAGCTTTCAGAGTTACAGAGGCTGATAGCCTTATATGAAGGCTACTGGCAAGAATAACATTCAAGATCTATTCATATTTAGACTTTCTATGGTTCCTGTAATTTCACACATCAGATTAAATTTCATGCAGCATTATAAATCACATATTTACCATGCACTTTTCAAAATGACAATACCAAGGACTAGCCTTAAAAAATTAGTTAATAATATTACAAGAGTTTAGTATTTATAAAATGTGGCATTGCAGTTAGTTGTTATGAAAGCATGAGGCTCTTGGTGGGCAAAATGAAAAATATTTAAGCACAAGTGGAAGAGATCCTAATCAAAGACATATTAAAAAAAAATGTTACATCTGCATTTGATTGCGCTGATTGCTAGCTTATTTTCTTCCCCAAACCTCCTTTAGGCCTGTCAAGCTCCATGGCTTTTCCTGGGGACATGCCCTTTGATGCTTCTTTTGCCATATGCCCATTCTTATCAGTGGGGATTCATCTTATGAAACAATTTTAGAAGATGCCCTCAACAAAATGCACAAAGTACACATTTGGCCTCTGAAAGAAAATGAAGATAGCCTCAAACAGAAAAACATAGACGTTTTAGAAAGTAAGGCTTTCTTTTTTTCCTTAAAAAAAAAAAAATTAAGCCCTAGGGCACTTCAGTTACAAAAAATTTTATCAGAAACCTAGGGCCCTAAATTAGGCAATAGATACAGTTGGCACTCTAGTGTGAAGAATAGATCACTAACTACCTGGCTTAAATTAGTATTTTTATACCTAATAATTGACACCGTTTTGTTTGTATTATCATAAATATAACAATAGTGCAGATTATATCAGTACTCTACAGTCATCAAAAGGGTCAAGATCATTGAGCATTTCCAGCATGCATTGCTATGAAAATAGGGAAGAGAAATATGCATGTGTGAAAGGTTAATAAGTTAGCTACTGAAACCATAGAAATATTCAGTTAACTTAGGAGTATAGGAGTAGGAAAAAGGAAAAAAAAAAAAACCCACTAAGCATTGGTTCATTCATAGAATCATTGACTGAAAACAAAACAAACAACCAAAGAAAAACCTGATGGGAATTATACATACTTCCTAGAGCAAAACTGGCCTGATTTTAACGTTAAAAAAATTAATGCCCATGGACAGTTAGTGGCTTAATAAGTGAGACAGCTTTTAAGAACTACTTAATCTATTAAAATACTATTTCTGTTGCCTCTCAAAATTGTGTGCAAGCTATTCTTCTAACACTTAACATTCCATAAACATATCTTACATTCTGTTTTTTACTTATCTAATTTTACTTTCACAGGTATATTTTCATTTAGCAGAAATTCTTTAGTAATTTGGAGACTAAAAGATAAAAATCCCAGTTTTCAGTAGCTTACTACTTTCATCCACATTATCAAATCTTAAACTCTTTTATTGGGGTTGAGGAAAAATGAAACTCAGTGATTCTAGAATTGAAATGCCTATTGATTATCAGCATTACCCTTACCTAGATAATCCTAAAGCAATGCTAAATTATTGCTAAAAAATCTGCCCCATGTACACATAATCAAATATCCGTAATGTTGTTTCTGTTCTTAGGAAACAGTTTTAGAATTAGTTATGAAGTCTTTTAAAATACTGTTTCTGACCACAGAATATTGTTTAGCCTAAGATGAGGGCTCATTCTAAGACTATTATATTAGCTATTATTTCAGGTGATTAAAGTGTGGGCTATTCTTGGTGGGGAGGGGACCTTTGAGACACTCCAGTATAAATGAATAATGATAACTACATATTTTGGCTTACTTTTCCCCATTGTAGAAGATACTTATCTAGATTAATTCATGTAACTTGTTTTGTTATTGAATGGAAAACATGTTCTAAGATTCCAATGTTTAGCCATAGAATATAGTGATACTGGGACAGAAAAAGTCCCTACAGACATGGGCTTTGGCACCTGCTTGACCAATACATATATCCAAAGTTTTCAGTTACCATTCTTATGAACTTGTGGAAGTAACCTAACATCTCTGAATTAGGGATAGGCGATTTATATCTCAGACTATTTAATGTAAGAAGATTGAATGAAACTACACATGAAATTACTTCAATTTTATTAGATTAATTATTATCACTATAATGATAGCTAGTCCAGTTAAGTTTCAGGCTTCACTAGTATTTTTTAAATGAACTTAATTAGCCATATGATTCAGTTCTTTGCTATTTTATTTAACTAATTGAGAAGCAAGAAAACAGTGTGACCGCACACTTAACAAGCCTCATTCTCAAATTCTTCTTACGATGAAAAATAAATATTTTTTCTGTATAAGACATAATAGCAGTTGTTATTTACCTTTTTACTTATTTATAATTCACTTATTTTCTATTACTATCAACATCTTATTTACCATTATTATTTTAAAATCTGAAACTGAAGACATTTCAAAGTTTTCAGAAAAAAAGTTCCTGTTATGAATAATAATATAACTTCTAACTATGTCAAACATTATACTTTTAACTGTATATAAACATTCATAGGTAGACCTATGCATTTTTAATGTTTTTTAAATAAAACAGTAGTAAATGGAGATTAATTTTGTTATATTTTCATCTTAATATATGTTTTGCAATCTGTATAATTTTCAGTTATTACTTTGAATACATATATTATGCCATATGTATAAATTTTGTCATTCTCATTCTAATGAAAAGTTGGTGTTTACTGCTATTATGACTAAATTAACTCCATCATCTCATATTAATTGAATTTTAATGCCATGATGGAGACAAATTATATAGTCACCATATTGTCATAGCAGAAACCAATCAAATTATTGAAGATTAGAAATCTTGTAGAACTAAGAACTAATAGATGTTTTCAAATATCAGATTGAAAAGAACAATTTACTGAGGAAAAAACTATCAGACTATGAATAATACTTTAATCACTAAATAAAGCAAACATTTGAAAGCATGAAACTAAAAAGGCTAGTTTTTATGCCATAAGCTCTCATATCTTTAATGAAGTTTGACGTTTTCTGCCTCTGCCCTTGCACATTCTTAATATATATATTCTGTCTTAATGTCCTTGCTTTCACTGCTGTTTTCCCAACTACCTTGATATAACCTTCTTTAAATTTGGAGTCATTTTATTTGTTTTTGTGACCTCCATTGTTATAAAGGAGTGTGTGGTACATATTAGGGATCAAATAATTTAATTGGAAGATTTCATTTTTGTGTATTCTAAAGATATGAAGAGATAATGGAAAGTTAGCAGATCATCATTTACAGTGCTGTACATCAGGGATCAGCAAAACTACAGCCTATAGGCTAAAAACAAATAGTTGCTGTTTTTATTTTCATTAATTTGTAAGTTAAAAATGTTTTTACAATTTTGAATGATGGGGGGAAGCATGAAAAGGAAGAAAATATTTTGTAACATAAAAATTATGTGGAATTTAAAATTCAGCATCCACAAATAAAGTTTACTGAACATAGCACATTTAATCTTTTACTTACATCAGTAGCTGCTTGGAGACTTTTAACAGTAGAGTTGAACCATTGTGACAAAGACTTTAACACTGGCAAAGCCAAAAACACTTACTATCTGACCCTTTACAGAAGAACTTGGCCACCCCTGCTTTACATTTTCATAGACATTTATAATTTATAATACACCTTCACCATCTGTATCTCATTTGAGATTCATAGCATTCCTATGAATTATGGCATACTCATCTCCAGTGTGCTAAAATAATAAGAACTACAATCTGTACTTTACAAATGAGAAAACTAAACCTTGTTGATTTTAAGTGGTGCTGTCAGGATTTTTAATATAGTTTTTTGGGTTCTAGTCTTGATAATTTCATGCCACAGTAGTTTCTTCTTCCATTAAACAGTATTAGAGAATTCCAACTTCTATTTCATAAAAGTGCTATGAACTATACAATTGTGTAGAGAACTTCAATTCTATAGAACTATGACCCAGTTCTATGACCCAGTTCTATTATATAGAACTATGACCCATTAACTAATATAAGTAAAAAATCTCTGGGGGTGCCTGGATGGCTCAGTCAGTTAAGTATCTGTCTTCAGCTTAGGTCGTGGTCTCAGGATCCTGGGATCAAGCCCCACATTAAGCTCCCTGCTCAGCCAGGAGTCTGCTTCTCCCTCTGTTCCTCCCCCCATGCCTCTCCCCACTTGTGCTCTCTCTCTCAAATAAATAAATAAAATATCTTGTAAAAAATGTTAAAAATCTCGAAAGGATTTAATGATAGCCTGTTTAAAATTTGATTAAAAAGCAAACATTTAAATTTTCTAATTAAAAAAGAAATTTACAAGTGATAACTGCAGATCTTTCATTTTCATTTGGTGCAGATCATTCAGTTTTCATTTGGTGCCCATCCAATTACTTGTTTCCTATCACAGTTGATTTGTAGTTTATCAAAGTTATTTTTAAAAAATGAGCTATTGCAGTGAAAGTTGACTTGGGGTCAACTTTACATCTGTAAAATTTAGATAAACACTGAAAATAGATGGAAAAATAATAAAGTCATTAAATCTCTTCATGTATCTAATTTCTGGAATAAAAGATAGTTTTTACTGAGTAAGATAACCTCTACAAAGGAACTTTTCATTTTTCTAACAATTAACTTAAAAAAGAATAGAGACAGGAGTTTTTAACCAAAAGAAAGAAGGCCAGGGGTGCCTGGGTGGCTCAGTTGGTTAACTGTTCTACTCTTGATTTTGGCCATGATCTCAGGGTGGTGAGATCAAGTCCTGTCTTGGGTTCTGTGCTCAGCGTGGAACCTGATTGAGATACTCTCCCTTCTCCCTCCCATACCTCCTCCTCCCCACTGGGTACACACACTCTCAAAAAAAAAAAAAAAAAAAAAAGAGAGAGAGAGAGAGAATGCCAATATTGCCTGAAGTAGGGGATATAAGTTAAGCTATTCTGCTGAGTGAAAAAGAGGGGGGGAGGAAGATGCTCAATAAGAGGTATAAATTATGGTGGAAAATAAAACATTACTGAGGAATATTACTGAGGAATACGATTCATTATGGTTTATTTTGATCAGAGACAAATAAAAAATGTTTTCTGCGAGCAAAAACAAAACAAACGCAACAACAAAAGAAACCTGAACTAATTGGTAAACAAATGCACATCTTAGAAGAGAAAATAAAATAGAAGGAAGAAAGAGTAAGACCACATAATCCAAGACATTTTAAAGTGTTTAAAGGATGGGTTATTATAATCTCTTGCAATAATAATAATTTAGATGAAGAAAAAATAAACTAAATAAAACATCAATTATAATGCAAAATTTCATCAGAATTTTTACAAGAACTTCTTTGTATATATAAAGTTGCTACCTTGGGTATGCCTTTTAAGCAAAGTAATGTGACAAAATTACCAATTGATTTTTTTGTCTTAACTCTGAATATCACTACAGCTAGTGGTCCTCCCAAACCAGTACTTGTTTAAATAACCAAATTCACTGTTTGTTTCAGTAGTTATGCTATTTATTGATGTGACAAGTAAGCATCACAGAGAGAACTTCTTCAAAGTCTATTTTTTAAGGTTTATAATATATAATTAAAAGTTAATCATAATACCACAGTTCTTTGTATTTTTTAAAATATTTTTTTTTATTTTTTATTTTTTATATTAACATATAATGTATTATTAGCCCCAGGGGTACAGGTCTGTGAATTGCCAGGTTTAGACACTTCACAGCACTCATCATAGCACATACCCTCCCCTATGTCCGTAACCCTTCCACCCTCTCCCTCCCGCCCAGCAACCCTCAGTTTGTTTTGTGATATTAAGAGTCTCTTATGGTTTTTCTCCCTCCTGATCCCATCTTGTTTCATTTATTCTTTTCCTATCCCCCAAACCCCCCATGTTGCCTTTCAGCTTCCTCATATCAGGGTGATCATATGATAGTTGTCTCTCTGATTGACTTATTTTGCTCAATATAATACCCTCTAGTTCCATCCATGTTGTCGCAAATGGCAAGATTTCATTTCTTTGGATGGTTGCATAGTATTCTACTGTATATATATACAGTAGGTTACTATTATATATACTATACATATATATGTGTGTGTGTGTATATATATACATATGTAAATATGTGTATATATACCACTTCTTCATCCATTCATCTGTTGATGGACATCTAGGTTCTTTCCATAGTTCAGCTATTGTGGACATTGCTGCTCTAAACATTTGGGTGCACGTGCCCTTTTGGATCACTACATTTGTATCTTTAGGGTAAATAATCAGTAGCTCGATTGCTGGGTCATAGGGTAGCTCTATTTTCAACTTTTTGAGGAAACTCCAAGCTGTTTTCTGGAGTGGTTGCACCAGCTTGCATTCCCACCAACAGTGTAGGAGGGTTCCCCTTTCCACGTCCTCGCCAGCATCTATCATTTCCTGCAAAGTCTATTATTCTTTTAAGTAAAACAAAATCTGCTCTCTTTATGTGGGGAGGGATTTGATTTGTGAAGTGACATAGCATCATGACGTTTTATTTTTTCATTTTTCCACTTTTTGTGTTGTTTCTGTTTTTGTATGTGTGTGTGTGTGTGTTTGACATCTTCACCTTGGACTGTATTTTGGAGTGAATCACACTATCAGTAACTGTATATCTAACTAGATTTTTAGTTGTAAGCAATAGCTCATTTTGGACAGTTTAAGGAGTAAAGGAATCCACTGAAAGTTACTAGATCTAATGATCAGAAATATCCTGAGTCATCAGAATTAGTCTTGGGGGCTATCCAGCTAGGGACAAGGAGTTACTCCAGGGAAGACTATGATCATTATGTCCAGATACAAAATGCATGCTGGTGATACTGGGTGGTGGAAGCCAGTCTGCCTGCTACTCTTGCTGTCTTCTTGTAACAGCGGTAACACCTGGCTATATCACTTTATCACATGTTTATTACCTAGAAGACAGATCCCGAGAAAAGGAAATTCAGGCTCTACCTGTAGGAAAATAATTGAGCATAGGAGAACTATTCAAATGAAGTTGGGCAGCCAAAACCATGCAAAAGACCACTATATAAACATTAAAAGGACAGTAGTTAATTAGAAGAAAAATCCTTATGTATGGCTATTGTACAATTCCTGTGACAAAATGCATTTTAGTTAATTTGTTTGTTCATCAAACACCTATTGCATGTGATATTCTCTAGGTGAGTTGGGACATAGTTCTTGCTCTGAAGGATTTAACAATTTAGTAGAAATGATAAATTAAAGATTAAAATATTATACTCAGTAGAGGCATGTATATTACAGTAGGTTATACTGGAAGAAGATATTATTCCTGATGCATGGAGGGGTTTCCAATAGATCAGGAAACATTTCTTATAGCAGGTAGCATTGGAAAGGAATGGAAGAAGGAATCGATTCTTAGAAGGATCTGAAAAAAAAAAAAATCTTCCTAGGAGAAATAACCAACTATATCATCACTGAGGCAAGTAGATGCCAGGATATACAGGAGCAAGTTTTGGGATACTAAAATAGATATAAAATATAATAAACATGAAATCACATGACTTTTTCATTTAATACCATTATTGCATTTCATGATTACTTTCCCATATGGACTTATTTTATAAATGATGCATGAGAACATCATTCTGCTAAACAAAATTTTGCATTGTGCATTATTTACTTTGTTAGTTGCTTCGTGGTATACATCGTTCCTTATGAAATTTTTAACTACTGTTTTAATCACACTTAACTTATTATATACCCAAGTCAAAATTTCTGAAGTTTATTTCCAATGAAATAAGGGTTGTATTCTCAAAACTTTAAAAGAGAAAATATTCAGTGTTTTGTCCTTAAAAAAGTAGGAACTTGCTGTGTATCTTAAAAGTGAAAACTTGTAAAACTCCGTTTCAGGAAGTGAGTAATAAAGACCATTATGTATGATTTTTAAGGGTGAGAGGGGGACCAAGAACTGATCTTTATTTCATTCCTTCCATGGAACTGCTTCTTCTCTGGGAGCTCATGGAGCAAATGTTGGCCTTTAAAGCAGTTACATCTTAAACACTTGAATCAGAGGCTTTGCAATTTACATATTCTATATATAACACAGTAGTCTGGGGACAATTAAAAATTTCTTGACTGAAGAAAGGTATTCTGTTTAAGGGTTTGAGATACTCTCTTGAAGAAGTCAGGAAATTAACCTCTAGCAATTAAGCAAAAGAGAGAATATCTAAGCTCCCAACATTGTTGGATTCGGAGACTGCTTTGGCCATACCTTACCAAATTTATAATGTCCAAAGTGTCATATTATGAACGTATATACATACATACATGAACATGTTTATATATCTGCTCTAATGGACATATATTCATACATACACATATATATATGACTCTAATACCTAAATGATATGATAATTTCCTAATTTGAAAATTACAGCCAAGGTATAGTACCAATCTTTTCTTAGCCTTATATGTTTAGTAGTTATAAATACCTGTTAGATGAAGAAAAACTGGAAAAGTTTTAAAGATAAAAAAAGGAAAAATGGCAAAAGAGTGGGGGATGGCATAACTGGGTGATGGGCATTAATGCGGACATAATGAAATGAGCACTGGGTTATATACAAGTGATGAATCACTGAACTATACCTCTGAAACTAATAATACACCATATGTTAATTAATTCAATTTAAATTAGATTAAATTAATAAGGAGAAAAAATGTACTTTCAGATTAAAAATTTATATTGATCTTATTATTTTATAGAAATAATTATTTAGAAAAAATAATAAAATAATACAGAAAATTGATAGAGGAAAAAGAAAGATCATTAGTAATCCCACCAATTAGTGATAAGTATTATGAAAAGCTTGTCAATCTTTGTTAACTCTAATATGCTTATGAGATATGCTTAACAATATGAAGTTATGAGAAATATACTTTTGAAATCAACTTTACATATATTAGCATATATATACATAGGCTTACATATATAGATATACATGAATTTTAATATATATACTTATATATATACATTATACACACACACACAAACACACACACAGAAACATATGCATACACATAAGTGTTTCATAATGAAACACTTTGTTCTCAGGCAGTGTGCTAAGGAACCATGAAAATCCACTTCTCCAAAATATCAACAAAAAAATTAAATTAAAAAAATTTTGTCAAATTTGACTTCTTCTTGGAATTAACCAAAGGCTTGCAACAATTTGAGGAAAACAACTTAATCTTGGGATGAACAACCAGCTTAGTACTGTTCTAACTTGCCCTGTTCCTTCCCCTTCTGAGCTCAATGGTATCCTGGAGAAACAACCTTGAAACCACATAGCTGTGAAAATCAGAAGCCTAATAGTCACTGAAGGGGCCAAAATAGATTTGACATATTCCAGAAGTCTCATCCTCTGATTTTCTAAAGTATTTTTATTTTATTTTCATTTTTATTTTAAGTATTATTATTATTTTGTCTGACAGTCTCCAGAAATATTCTTTTTCAGGGCTAGCTGAGTTATTTCCTCACACAGAACATACTCAGTGGGAAAAGTCTCAACTCCAGGGCATTCATTGAAATAATTTATCAAATATTTAATACTTACTATATTTAATATTGTGGATGCCTAACACAATGCAAGTTGGGATATTAATCCTCATGGAGAATATATATGTGTATATCTTAGAATGCTTTTAGTCTATAGCAAAAATTGAAGAGAATTGACAAGATGACAATATCAAGTCTTACAATTCATGGAAGTGTATGTCTCTTCATTTATTTAGCTCTTCTTTATTTCCTTAATAAAGTTTTAGTGCTTTTTATTTATTCATCAGCACTGTATATTTTAATGCCATTCTTGTTTTCTTTTTTCAATGTATTTATTATTTTTTTAAAAGTACTATGTTCAGTTAGCCAGCATATAATACATCATTAGTTTTGATGTAGTGTTCAGTGATTCATTAGTTGCATATAACACCCAGTGCTCATCACAACATGTACCCTCTTTAATACCCATCACGGTTACCCCATCCCCCCACCTCCCTCCCTTCTGTAACCCTCGGTTTGATTCCTGGAGTCCAGAGTCTCTCATGGTTTGTCTTTCCCTCTGATTTCTTCTCATTCACTTTTTCTTCCCTTCCCCTGTTGTCCTCCACACTATTCTATGTTACACATATGAGTGAAACCATTTGATAATTGTCTTTCTCTGCTTCGACTTCTTTCACTTAGCATAATCCCCTCCAGTTACATCCATATTGATACAAATGGTACATATTGATACAAATTCATCCTTTCTGATGGCTGAATAATATTCCATTATAAATATGAACCACATCTTCTTTATCCATTCACCTGTTGAAGGACATCTCAGATCCTTCCACAGTTTGGCTGTTGTGGACAGTGCTGCTATGAACATTGGGGTGCATGTGCCCCTTCTTTTCACTATGTCTGTATCTTTGGGGTAAATACCTAGTAGTGCCATTGCTGGGTCATAGGGTAGCTCTATTTTTTACACCTTGAGGAACCTCCATACTGTTTTCCAGAGTAGCTATACCAGCTTGCATTCCCATCAACAGTGTAAGAGGGTCCCCCTTTCTCCACAACCTCACCAACATTCATTGTTTCCTGCCTTATTATTTTTTGCCATTCTAACTGGTGTAAGGTGGTGTCTCACTGTGGTTTTGATTTGTATTTCCCTGATGGCTAGCGATGTTGAAAATTTTTTCATTTGTCTGTTAGCCATTTGTTTGTCTTCTTGGGAGAAGTGTCTGTTCATGTATCCTGCCCATTTATTGACTGGATTATTTATTTTCTTGGGTGTTGAGTTTGAGAAGTTCTTTATAGATCTTGGATACCAGCCCTTTATCTATAGTGTCATTTGCAAATATCTTCTCCCATTCCATGGGTTGCCTCTTAGTTTTGTTGACTGTTATCTTCCCTGTGCAAAACCTTTTTATCTTGATGAAGTCCCAGTAGTTCATTTTTACTTTCATTTCCCTTGCCTTTAGCGACGTGTCTTGAAATAGGTCCCTGTGGCTGAAGTCAAAGAGGTTACTGCCTATGTTCTCATCTAAGATTTTGATGGATTTCTCTCTCACATTTAGGTCTTTCATCCATTTTGTGTTTATTTTTATATATGGTATAAGAGAATGGTCCAGTTTCATTCTTCTTCATGTGGCTGTCCAACTTTCCCAGCACCATTTATTGAAGAGACTGTCTTTTTTCCATTGGATATTCTTTCCTGCTTTGTCGAAGATTAGTTGTCCATGGAGTTGAGGGTCCATTTCTGGGGTCTCTATTCAGTTCCATTGATCTATGTGTCTGTTTTTGTGCCAATACGATGCTGTCTTTATTATCACAGCTTTCTAATACAGCTTGAAGGCAGGCATTGTGATGCCCAGCTTTGCTTTTCATTTTGAACAATCCCCTGGCTGTTTGGGGTCTTTTCTGATTCCATACAAATTTTAGGATTTGTTTGTTTCAGATCTGTGAAAAATGTTGATAGTATTTTGATAGGGGTTGCATCAAAAAGGAAAATTACAGACCAATATTCCTGATAAACATGGATGCCAAAATACTCAACAATATCCTAGCCAGTAGGATCCAACAGTACATTAAAAAGATTATTCATCATGAGCAGGTGGGGTTTATTCCTGGGATGCAAGGGTGGTTCAACATTCTCAAATCAATCAACATGATAGATCACATTAACAAAAGAAGAAACAGGAACCATAGGATCCTCTTAATTGATGCAGAAAAAACATTTGACAAAATACAGTATCCTTTCCTGATTAAAACTCTTCAGAATATAGGGATAGAGGAAACACACCTCAACATCATAAAAGCCAGCTATGAAAAGCCCACAGTGAATATCATTCTCACTGGGGAAAAATGGAGAGCTTTTCCCTTAAGGTCAGAAACATGACAGAGATGCCCACTCTCACCACTTTTGTTCAACATAGTCCTAGAAGTCCTAGCAACAGCAATCCAACAACAAAAGGAAATGAATGGCATCTGAATTGGCAAAGAAGTCAAACTCTCTCTTCGCAGTTGACATGATACCTCATGTGGGAAACCCAAAAGACTCCACCCCTTAATTACTAGAACTCATACAGCAATTCAGTAATGTGGCCAGATATAAAATCAATGCACAGAGATCAGTTGCTTTCCTATACACTAACAATGTAACTGTAGAAAGATAAATTAGGAAATTGATTCCATTTACAATAGCACCAAAAATCATAGATACTTTGGAGTAAATCCCAAAGAGGTGAAGGATCTATGCTCTAGAAACTACAGAACACATATAAAAGAAATTGAAGAAGACACAAAAAGATGGAAAAACATTATACTGAAAAATAAGGATCTAAGATGTATTTTTCTGCCAATTAAATCTGATTATTAAAATAATTTTTCTGAACTAAGAATGAAAAGATCAGTGGTTATATTTTAGTCTTTAATTATTATAGCTATTTTTTATTTGCTTCTTGAAAGACATACACTTGCTATTGTTAAATATTGTTAATAAACTAAAATTATAATTTTTGAGATAGAATTAGCATGTAATATTGTGTAAGTTTACAGTGTATGACATGTGGGGTGCCTGGGTGGCAAAGTTGGCTAAGCATGGGAATCTTGGAGTTGGCTTAAGTCATGATCTGAGGGTTGTGGGATCATGTCCCATGTCAGGTTCCATGCTCATCTGGGAGTCTGCTTAGGACTCTCTTTCCCTCTCCCCTGTCCCTCCCTCAGCATGCATTCTCTCTCCTTCTCTCTCTCTCAAATAAATAAATAAATCTTTGAAAAATAAAGTGTACAACATGTATATTCGATATATTTACACAATGCAATATGATTACCACAATAGCATTAGCTAACATATCTATCAGGTCACATAATTATTATTTTCTTTGTGCATTGATAAAAAGTAAGATTTTTGTCTCTTAGCAACTTTGAAACTTATAATACAGCATTGTTGACTATAATCAGTATGCTGTACATTAGATCTCAGGGATTTATTTGACTGCAATTTGTGAATTGGAACCCTTAAATAGCATTTCCCCAATTTCTCCATTCCCCAGCCTTGGAAACCACCATTATCCTCTTTATTTTTACATGTTTGTCTTTTTTAGATATCACTTATAAATGATATCAGCAGTATTTGTCTTTCTCTGTCTGACTTATCTCATTTAGCATAATTTATCAAGGTCCTTTCCCTGTCGTTGCAAATGACAAGATTTCCTTCTTTCTCATGGTTGAATTTTATTCCATTGTATATGTAGAGGACATCTAATTTACCCATTCATCCACCGATGGACACAGGTTGTTTTCATTTCTTAGCTATTGTTAATAATACTGCAATGAACATGGGAGTCAGATATCACTTTGAAATTCTGTTTTCTTTTTCGTTTCCTTTTTTTTTTAATATACCAGAAGAATTGCTGGATTATATGACAGTTCTATTTTTAATTTTTTAGGGAGTCTTCATAATGTTTTTCATAGCAGCTGAACCAAATTACATTACTACCATCAGTTCACAAAGACCATTTATGACACGTCCATAGCTAATCTCATACACAACAGTGAAAGAGTGGAAGTTTTTCCTTTCGGAGCAGGGACATGATAGAGTGCCAACTCCCACCATTCTTATTCAACATAGTAGTAGATCTTCAGTAGAGAAATTAGTCAAGACAAAAACTAAAAAGCATTCTAATTTAAAAGGAAGAAGTAAAATTGTCATTATTTGCAGATGATATGATCTTATAAATAAAAAATCCTAAAGAATCAACAAATAACAATAAAAAAGCTGTTGAACTAATCAACAAACTCACAAAAATTGCAGGGTATAAAGTTAGTATACAGAAATCAGTGGTATTTCTATACACTAAAACAAAACATCTAAAAAATAAAATGATAATGTTTGCAGAGAAGAGCTTTATTTCATGCAATTTTCCCTTTTTTTTTCTTTAAAAAAATTTCATGAGTTCTGCATAAATAATGTGTTTGGAAAAAATAATTTTCACATATTTATGAGTTTTCTGCAGAAAACATTCATATTTTTATGAAAGTAGTCATTCTTAACCTTATTAATACATCTTATATTCCATTAACACTTGACATTGACATAACGCTTGACATTGACATATGCAATTTAAGAAAGAAATATAGTTAATTACATGCCAAAGGTTAACTATATATTAAGTAGTAACCTGAGAAGACTTGTTCTTGGATCATTAAATATATCCTGATTCAGTATGTATTAAAGAACAATTAACTTTATACTTAATTAATACACAGTATTCCAAATATATATTAGTGGACATGATTACACATTTTCTACTCTTATTTAATATTCAAATTAGTTACAGCCTCCTGATTATTTCTACATTTACCTGGGTGTTTTTACTTTCAAAAAATTTTTCGAGGAGGAGGAGTCAAGATGGCGGAGAAGTAGCAGGTTGAGACGACATCAGGCAGCAGGAGATCAGCTAGAAAGCCTATCAAACCATTCCGAACACCTACGAATCCAAAAGGAGATTGAAGAGAAGAAGAGCAATAATTCTAGAAACAGAAAATCAACCACTTTCTGAAAGGTAGGACCAGCGGAGAAGTGAATCCAAAGCAACGGGAATATAAACCACGGGGGCAGGGGCTGGCTCCTGGCAAGCAGCAGAGCAACGGAACACAAAATCAGGACTTTTAAAAGACTGCTCCACAGAGGGACATTGCTCCAGAGGTTAAACTGGGGTGAAGACCTCATGGGGACAGCATGGCCTCAGGTCCTGCGGGGTCACAGAAGGATCGAGGGTGTCTGAGTGTCGCAGAGCTCACAGGTATTAGAGCGGGGAATCTGGCTGCGGAGACAGAGCCAAGGAGTGAGCTCTCAACTCGGGGTTACCTAGAACCGTAATCTGTGACATGGGCCGGTGCTCTGTGTGTGGGGTCCCCACAAGATCCGGGGAGACTCCGACCTGGGAGAGCCCAGGGATCTGTGGGGTTCGGAAACTCCAGGTGGGGCTCTCTGCCAGAGAAGGAGATGCTTGGTCACAGGCTGGGTGAGCTTGGAGTGCAGCTGGAGGCCAGTGAGACGGGAGTGATTGCGTGCGATTTTCTCCAAGCGCGGCTGGAGGCTGGGGAGACGGGAGTGATTAAGCACTTTTCTCTGAAGGTGCACTGAAGAGTGAGGCCCCAAGCTCTCGGCAACTCTGGGCTGGAGATTGGGAGGCCGCCATTTTCATTCCTGTCCTCCAGAACTCTACGGAAAGCGTTCAGGGAACAAAAGGTCCCAAAAGCAAACCCGAGCAGATTTCTTAGCCCGGCCCCTGGTAAGGGCAGTGCAATTCCGCCTGGGGCAGAGACACTTGAAAATCACTACAACAGGCCCCTCCCCCAGAAGATCAACAAGAAATCCAGCCAAGACCAAGTTCACTTAACAGGGAGAACAGCGGAATTCCAGAGGAGGAGAAAGCAAAGCATGGAATTCTTGGCTTTCTCCCCATGAATCTTTAGTCTTACAAAGTTAATTAATTTTTTAAATTTTTTTTTCTCTTCTAATTTTTTTAACTTTTACCCTTTCCTCTTTTAACGTTTTTTAACTAGTTTATCTTAATACCTTTCTTTAAAAAAATCTTTTTTGAACCTTCATTATTATAGTCATATTTTGTCCTTCACCATATCTAAGTTTATTCTTTGCATACAGATAGGGGTTTTTTTTTTCTTCTATAAAATTTAAGGTACAACTTTTTCTTAATAGATGAAAATACACCCCACTAGTACCGGGCTTGATCTAGTCTCCAGCCCAAGCAAGTTCTCTCCACTTTCTTTCTTTTTTTTTTTTATATTCTCCCTACCAACTTAACTTATCAAAAAAAAATTTTTTTTCATCTTTATAGTCATATTTCATCCCTTCATTGTGTTTACCCTTATATATGTTTTTCATTCTTTAAAATTTTGGGAGGTAGTTTCTTCTAAGAGACTAAAATACTCCCAAAATTAAGTGGGTGACCCTGTAACAGTCACCAGTCTAATATATATATACTTTTTTTCTTTTTTAATATTTTTTTCTTTATTTGTGCTCTCACATTTAAAATTATTTTTCTCTTTTCTGAACACCAAAGAAATACAAACAATTTTAAGAACAAATCATGAGCAACTCTAAGCCAACAAATTTGATAATCTGGAAGAAATGGATGCTTTCCTAGAGACATATAAACTTCCAAAACTGAACCAGGAAGAAATAGAAAACCTGAATAGGCCCCTAACCAGTAAGGAGATTGAAACAGTCATCCAAAATCTCCAAACAAACAAAAGCCCAGGGCCAGATGGCTTCCCAGGGGAATTCTACCAAACATTTCAAGAAGAATTAATGCCTATTCTCCTGAAACTGTTCCAAAAAATAGAAGTGGAAGGAAAACTTCCAAACTCATTTTATGAGGCCAGCATCACCTTGATCCCCAAACCAGACAAGGATCCCATCAAAAAAGAGAATTACAGACCAATATCCTTGATGAACACAGATGCGAAAATTCTCACCAAAATACTAGCCAGTAGGATCCAACAGTACATTAAAAGGATTATTCACCACGACCAAGTGGGATTTATTCCAGGGCAGCAAGCTTGGTTCAACATCTGCAAATCAATCAATGTGATACAATACATTAACAAAAGAAAGAACAAGAACCATATGATACTCTCAATAGATGCTGAAAAAGCATTTGACAAAGTACAGCATCCCTTCCTAATCAAAACTATTCAAAGCATAGGGATAGAGGGCACATACCTCAATATTATCAAAGCCATCTATGAAAAAACCACTGCAAGTATCATTCTCAATGGAGAAAAACTGAGAGCTTTTCCGTTAAGGTCAGGAACACGGCAGGGATGTCCGTTATCACCACTGCTATTCAACATAGTACTAGAAGTCCTAGCCTCAGCAATCAGACAACAAAAAGAAATTAAAGGCATCCAAATCGGCAAAGAAGAAGTCAAACTATCACTCTTTGCAGATGTTATGATACTATATGTGGAAAACCCAAAAGACTCCACTCCAAAACTGCTAGAGCTTGTACAGGAATTCAGTAAAGTGTCAGGATATAAAATCAATGCACAAAAATCAGTTGCATTTCTTTACACCAACAACAAGACAGAAGAAAGAGAAATTAAGGAGTCAATCCCATTTACAATTACACCCAAAACCATAAGATATCTTGGAATAAACCTAACCAAAGAGGCAAAGAATCTATACTCAGAAAACTGTAAAATACTCATGAAAGAAATGAGGAAGACACAAAGAAATGGAAAAATGTTCCGTGCTCATGGATTGGAAGAACAAATGTTGTGAAAATGTCTATGCTACCTAAAGCTATCTACACATTTAATGCAATGCCTATCAAAATCCCATCCAATTTTTTCAAAGAAATGGAACAAAGAATCCTAAAATTTATATGGAACCAGAAAAGACCTCAAATAGCCAAAGGAATATTGAAAAAGAAAACCAATGTTGGTGGCATCACAATTCCAGACTTCAAGCTCTATTACAAAGCTGTCATCATCAAGACAGTATGGTACTGGCACAAAAACAGACACATAGATCAATGGAACAGAATAGAGAGCCCAGAAATAGACCCTCAACTCTATGGTCAACTAATCTTTGACAAAGCAGGAAAGAATATCCAGTGGAAAAAAGGCAGCCTCTTCAACAAATGGTGTTGGGAAAATTGGACAGCTGCATGCAGAAAAATGAAATTGGATCATTTCCTTACACCACACATGAAAATAGACTCAAAATGCATGAAGGACCTCAATGTGAGAAAGGAATCCATCAGAATCCTTGAGGAGAACACAGACAGCAACCTGTTCGACCTCAACCGCAGCAACTTCTTCCTAGGAACAATGCCAAAGGCAAGGGAAGCAAGGGAATAAATGAACTATTGGGACTTCATCAAGATCAAAAGCTTTCGCACAGCAAAGGAAACAGTCAACAAAACATTTTGACAACTGACAGAGTGGGAGAAGATATTTGCAAACGACATATCAGATAAAGGGCTAGTATCCAAAATCTATAAAGAGCTTAGCAAACTCAACACCCAAAGAACAAATAATCCAATCAAGAAATGGGCAGAGGACATGAACAGACATTTCTGCAAAGAAGACATCCAGATGGCCAACAGACACATGAAAAAGTGCTCCACATCACTGGGCATCAGGGAAATACAAATATAAACCACAATGAGATACCACTTCACACCAGTCAGAATGGCTAAAATGAATAAGTCAGGAAATGACAGATGCTGGCGAGGATGTGGAGAAAGAGGAACCCTCCTACACTGTTGGTGGGAATGCAAGCTGGTGCAACCACTCTGGAAAACAGCATGGAGGTTCCTCAAAAATTGAAAATAGAGCTACCTTATGACCCAGCAATTGCACTACTGGGTATTTACCCTAAAGATACAAACGTAGTGATCCAAAGGGGCACGTGTACCCGAATGTTTATAGCAGCAATGTCCACAATAGCCACGTTATGGAAAGAACCTAGATGTCCATCAACAGATGAATGGATAAAGAAGTGGTATATATATACAATAGAATGCTATGCAGCCATCAAAAGAAATGAAATCTTAGCATTTGTGACGACATGGATGAAACTAGAGGGTATTATGCTTAGCGAAATAAGTCAATTGGAGAAAGACAACTATCATATGATCTCCCTGAGATGAGGAAGTGGAGAGGCAACGGGGGTGGGGGTTAAGGGGGCAGGAAAAGAATAAATGAAACAAGATGGTATCAGGAGGGAGACAAACCAAAAGAGACTCTTTATGTCATAAAACAAACTGAGGGGAGTTGGGGCTACATTATATGTTTAAATAAAAATTTTTTTAAAAATTTTTTTTTCGAGGCACTTGGGTGGCTCAGTTGGCTAAGGTCTGCCTTTAGGGTCCTGGGATTGAGCCCCACATCAGGGAATCTGCTTTTTCTCCTCCTTCCCATTCATGCTCTCTCACTACCTCTTTTTCTCTCAAATTTAAATAAAATACCAAAAATTATTTTTCATTGTGTTTTATTATATAGTCAGATTATGGTAAAATTGTGATTGTTTATGAAAATGTGCTCTTATTTGTACAGTATGCTTTTTAAAAATATTTTATTTATTTACTTGACAGACAGAGATCACAAATAGGCAGAGAGGCAGGCAGAGAGAGAGGAGGAAGCAGGCTCCCCACCGAGCAGAGAGCCCGATGTGGGGTTCGATCTCAGGACCTGGGATCATGACCCAAGCCAAAGGTAGAGGCTTAACCACACTGAGCCACCCAGGCACCCCTGTACAGTATGCTTAAATAGTAACTATTTTTATCTTTGCATGCAGCTGAAGTTAAAGTAAACAAGGAAATGTATGTATAAGAAAAATCTACTAAATTATATGAACCAGAAAGAAGATGTGTACTTTGTATGGACAGAATTCCATGATGAATGCTTGTTTCTATTAGGATAAATGAGTAGTGACTCTGTTTTGTTTTGTTTTCTTATCATGGGTATTTCATGGGTAATATATTGCCTGTTATGGTTTTTTTCAGTGTCTCTAAGTTCCAAAACTTATCATTGGCAGATTCTAGTTTCTTTGTTATTTCTTACCTAGACCGCTGTTTTCTAAATCAAGGGCTCTAAGAATTGCCATTGCAATTATTTCTTCGCAAAACTGAAATATAGAGAATATAGCTTAATTTAGTAAGAATATCACTAAGTAGTTTTGATTTTACTGCTGTAATTTAATGTTTTAGTAGAGGAATCAAAAACTCTAAGTGCTTGGTTTGAGGAAGTTTTCAAATGTCATTGAGTACCACCATATCCATTACCATTACTGTTTGTACACTTAGGAAGAGTTCAACAGGAGCCTTTATCCTTATGAATATTAATGAATGTTATAATGCAGCTGTATTGGCACAGCATATATGCTTATCTTAAATTTAGCATAAAGCACATCATATATGCTTATTTGTGCAGGGAAATATATAAAATATAATAATATATGTAAATTAGATAACTGTTGAGGTCATTAAGATTGTAGAACCAATAAGGATAAAGGATTGATTTCCTGGATGTTTACATGGGAGACTTGAACTTTAAATCCTCTATGGAAAATTTAAAGGGCACACTATCTTGAAGCAGCAGTTGACAATTTCTGTAAAGGAACAAATGGTTAATATTTTAGTTCTTGTGGCCAAATGATCTCTGTCATATCTACTGAAGTGAGATGTTGTGGCATGAAAACAGCCATTGATAGTATGTAAATCGTGGTCATTTTGTTTCAATAACATTTTACTAATAAAAACTTGATGTGGCCATGGGCCACACTTTTTGACCCATGATTTAGGGAATAGGACTTTTTGGGTATGATAATATAACATAAAAGCCTAAATTTGAAAACAGCAGAGTAATATATGGCATATTTTGTCTTTTGGAAATTTAAATTCATGAAAGAAAATATAAAGATGTGTCCTTTAAATGAGTTTGCTTGTGTGTATTTGTGTTGATTTCAATATTATAGTTTAGAGATGATTTAACGATCTTTCTTTAGAAAAGATCTTTTCTTTAGAGAAGAAACTGAATACTTTTGAATGACCCATATTCTATATAGTTAATAAAAGACACCCTCTTGTTATATAAATTATTGATCCCTTAGAGAGTATACATTACTTATTTGAATAGTCAGGTAATTGAAGGAAAGTAAGATTTGACATCTATGTAAAAATATCTTGCATTAAAATAATATTGAATCATTTTCCCCTGAAAAATGATGGCTCTCTTACAGCAAATTCCTTTAAGAAGAACCTAGCATAATCTCCTAGCTAGTAAACTAAAAACTGCTCTGGTCCACTGAGAAGAGATAAATCTCTTCCTAGCAGATTTATTGTGAGGATTAGAGAGATAAGATATTTAGAGAATCTAATGCAGTGTCTGTCTACAGTTTGTAATTCTTCAGGAAACTTTAGCTCTCTTCTTTTTTTCCCATTACATTGGGGAAAGATAGTCTACAGACCAAAAAGAAGGAAAAGTTGTTCTTTGTCACACAGTAAAGCAGCAGTATGAACATTTTATTGCTATATTGAATGAAAATGTTAGTATTTCACCTTGGCAAAAAGTAAGTACACTTATGTTCTCATTATATGTCTATCCTTTTGTAAATTTTAAATATTTTATTATTCTAGTTTTACTTTATTTCTAGCAAAGATACTAGTGAATAGTATCACATGGTTTATGGGAAAAAATAAACCATTCTTTAATTTATCCATTGAGAATGTTGATATCATTTACTTTGGTCTTATAAAACAATAAAATTCTAAATTTTTTCAGCAAGGATGATACTAAAGTTAAAAACAAATTGACAATGTTTGTATCATTATACATGTGTGAACAGTTTTCACAGTACAACCAAGCGATCTGTCAAGGGATTCTTTTTTTTCATATATAAAAATTCTATTACTTATAAGTCATCATTTTCTAAAATTTCACTGTTGATCAAATCACCCTATAAATATTTGCTTCAAAAATGGAGCATAAGTTCCCAATAAAATTTCTTGCTCCCATGACCACCTAGGGCTTTGAAAAGCTTTATATAGCTTTTTCGTTAAAAGGAGATTTACATACACTTCATCATTAGTACCATTTGTATCCCATTCATTTATTTATTTCTCTTTTATTATTTTCATTTTATTAGAAAAATGCACATTTGAAATGCAATGTAATATAACTATACACCTACTAGAGTGTCTATAATAAAATAAAAAAACTTACAAAACCAAATTTTTGGTGAGGAAGTAGAGAAATTGGAACCCAAAAATAGTACTTGTTGGAAAGATAAAATCAAAAGATACACAATTTGGTAATTTCTTAAAAAGTAAAACCCAAAATCGACAAATAATCCATTAATTTTACTCTTAGGTATTTCCCAAGGGAATTGAAAATTTATATGTACAGGAAAAACCACCTTAAAAATCTTTTAGTGGTTTTATTCTTTATTGATATTATTATTATAACTCTCTTATAACTCATTCTAATGTAAACCTAGAGTGTCTTTATATTGTTTTATCTGTGATTGAAAAAATTATGTCTAAATTATATATAAATGAAACAATTAGATAAATTAAATTGATTGAAAAATGAACAAAATCACTGGAAAGCTGAACAATTTTGGAAAGTACACAGATGCTCACCCTGATCATACCATTTATTATAATATTAGACTTATTTTAGAATTCATAATTAATTGGTAGACAATTACTGATAACACAATGGCAGTGGTATAGATCATTCATTAAATTTATACCAGCTCACTACAGTTTGTGTAGGAGCAGAATTCTTAAGTGTCTTAATCCAATATACTTTCATGTTGAATTCTATTACACAATCACATATGTCAAATGTATTTCCACAGGAGAAGGTGTATTAACTATAAGAAATTATAAAGCTCTTATATTTAACACCACTGCAAAATTTCTGAAATCACATTTTTAACCTGGATAGACTTCTAGGTACCCTCTTTGCAGCGATTTCATGAGAACTGATGGTGAGGAAAATTCAGCAGCTGAATTTTTTTTTTTTCTAATTTAGCACTAAGAACACATTGCCTGAAGCTTCCTTTGTTTTCTCAGCAAGCCTTCAAGAGCAAAGTCTATTAGATTAAAAAAAAAAAAAAAAAAAAAAGCAGTTTCTTAGATTTAGATTTAAAAAAAAGGAAATTTTGAGGAAAAAACAAGAAAATAAACCAGGAAAGCATGGAATAAAAGTTAAGTACTTTTATTTGCTTTTTTTTTTTTTTTTCTGAAAGAGAAAGCGAGAGATCACAAGCACAGGTGAGGGGCAGAGGGCAAATGAGAAAGAGAATCCCAAGCAGGCTTCATGCCAGTGCAGAGCTCCATGATTCCATGATTACACAACCCTGAGACCATGACCTGGGCCGAAATCAAGAGTGAGACGCCCAACTGACTGAGCCACCCAGGCACCCCAAAAGTTAAATACTTTTGGTCAGTTAAACATCTGCCTTTGGCTCAGGTCATGATCCCGGGGTACTGAGATGAAGCCCCACATTGGGCTCCCTGCTCAGCAGGGAGTCTGCTTCTCCCTCTGACCCTCACCCCATTTGTGCTTTCTTTGTCTCTCCCTCAACTAAATAAATAAATATTTTTTTAAAAAGGTCTTTAAAAAAATTATAAATACTTTTAAAAAGTCTTAACTTTAGTCTTGTTGGTGGAAAGATATAATAAAAATATGACAAAATAGCCTACTTCCAGAAGATATCCTATATATCTGCCCTGAGTTTTTGTATAAGTATAGTTGATGTTGTCTTTAATGAATTACTCCAGAGAGGATTGTAATTAGTTTTGTTTATGTCTAAACATTTACTCCTTGTGTCTAGAACAATTTCAAATACATGACTAAATATTTTATCAAAACCTTTAGAAAGACAATTTGCATAATTATTAATATGAGGTCTAACTTTAGTAACATCTTGCTAAATGATATTTTTGCGAACATTTTAATAATATCTTACCAAATAACTCAGTAAAATAACATCTTCCTACACAGAGCAAAACTAGAGAATTATTTTCTCCATATTCTATTATGTGTCATTGGAGAAATGCCTTTAGGAAATGAGATATTCCAGAAAAGAAAAACCCACATAACTGAGTGTTATCTCTGAGTGTCAGTTGTTACTAACTAAAATACGTGTGCATGTGTGTATTCTTTCTTCTTAAATTGACACATTGAATATAAGTAATTTCCTCTTGATAAGTCAAATAATAAAACAGTAAAGGATTTTATAATTTTTTAATGGCCATTTTAAATTCCCAGTTGCTAAGAGGGAAAAGAGAGAAAATCAACTCCCCCCAAAACACAGTGTTTTTTAGTGGAAAGCATGATGGAACTTAGCAGAATGGCAAATTGAAATCTAAATGCCAGCGGGAGAGAATACTGGTGAGAAACAAGACCGTTCACACCACAGAAACCCAAGGATACTGGTGAATTAAAGGTAGGAACAATCCAGTGAAATCATAAAACAAAAAAAATTGGACTTCCAGTATTATTTTAGTCATGTAACATTCTTGGAAGGTGTCATTGCCTTGTGAGTAGAAGATGAGTAAAGTGAAAATCAAAGGCTTTCATGGATCCATTATAGAGTTGACTTTGAAGGAAAAACCATGACCCTGAATTCTGGAGATAGAGGCTCATCTGGAGACAAGAAAACCAAAAGTAAAAATGAACAATTGGAACTTTATTAAGATAAAAAGCTTCTGCACAGCAAAGGAAACATTCAGCCAAACTAAACTGCAACTGATAGAATGGGAGAAGATACTTACAAATGACATATCTGCTAAAGGGTTAGTATCTAAAGTCTATAAAGTACTTCTCAAACTAAACACCTAAAAATAAAATTATCCAGTTCAGAAATGGGCAGAAGACATGAATAGACATTTATCTAAAGAAGACATTGAGATGGCCAACAGACACATGAAAAGATGCTCAACGTCACTCTGCATCAGGGAAATACAAATAAAAAATACAATGGGACATCACCTCACACCTGCCTGAATGGCTAGAATTAACAACACAGGAAACAGGATGTTGGTGAGGATGTGGAGAAACCGAAACCTCTTATGCTGTTGTTGGGAATGCAAACTGGTGCAGCCACTCTGAAAAACAATATGGAGGTTCCTCAAAAAGCTATAACTTATACTTTTAAAAAGGCTGTTCCGGGACACCTGGGTGGGTGAGTTGGTTAAGCGGCTGCCTTCGGCTCAGGTCATGATCCCAGCGTCCTGGGATCGAGTCCCACATCGGGCTCCTTGCTCGGCAGGGAGTCTGCTTCTCCCTCTGCCTCTGCCTGCCATTCTGTCTGCCTGTGCTCGATCCCGCTCTCTCTCTGATAAATAAATAAAATCTTAAGAAAAAAAAAAAGTAAAAAAAATAAAAAGGCTGTTCCACTTTGGAAAACTGTTCACAGCAGGAACATAAAAATACAATGTACTGAGCTAGATTTTACAAAAGAAATGCCTAGAAATCTAATGTCCTGAATTTATGTTAAAGTAGTTACAGATTTCATGGATGAGCTTTCTCAGAATCTGGAGGGCCCAACATTGATACACCACTAGGCAGTAAAACACTGACATGATTGCTTTGGTTAAACTGTTGTAGAACATTACAGAGTAAACTCTCTAAGGCCATTGGTGATTAGAAACACAGAGGTCAATATCTGTACAATACCTTCAAATGGAGGAAAAGTTTTACAACTTTGTAAATAAAGCAAGTCATATTCCAACTTTTTCTATAGAACTATAGGATAGAATGATAATTTTATCAATATTCACAATAAGTATGAATGGGAATAAATTTTGGTTTCTTGAACCAAAGAATATGTAGTTGTATTAATTTGCATATTATAGCGACCTTAATAAAGATTTTAGATACAAATTCAAGACTGAATTTTCAAACATGAAATTTGCATTCAAAGCAAATACATAAAAACAAACAATAGCTCCTTGAACCAAAGTAATTGGTATGTTAACAAGCCCAAGGAAAATGATGTAATCAAAACATGAGTTTATGTTTATTTTTTTAATTTTTTTGTCACTATAAAATGTGCCCGATAGTGGTAGTTCCCTTACCTACATAAAAACTGGGAAATAACCCATCACTTTTCTGCTCAGACTTAGATTAATATCTAAGTGAGAAAAGTGAGTAAATTAA
The DNA here is from genome assembly GCA_003697995.1 of Taxidea taxus jeffersonii. Lineage (NCBI taxonomy): Eukaryota > Metazoa > Chordata > Mammalia > Carnivora > Mustelidae > Taxidea > Taxidea taxus. Next base: position 17,135 of record ML100330.1, on the reverse strand, counting down.
TTTCAGAACTGCAGCTTCAATTCAATCTGTAAATATCCAAGCTGCAACTGCAGGTGTGTGTGTATGAGAGAGAGAGAGAAAGAGACAGAGACAAAATATATCCTTTCTTCTTTCCCAGCCTGGGGCATACCTCATCTGTGGATGAGGTAGCATCGTCCTTTACACTTCTCTTCCCCAACCTAGCATTTCTCCTTTCCTTACTTGCCAAATCAAATTGCTTAATCTTCCTACAACGGTCCCCAGGTGAGTGATGTTTAGAATAACACATAGTCTTACTCACTGTGTGTGTACTTGTTAATCAGCTGTGCAAATCTGCTTTCTCATGTGGATGCCTTCTACTGGAGCTCTCCAGCTGAAACTTGCATGATCTTGGTGATGCCACCCCACTCTCAGCTCTGCAGTCTGACACCATCATTCCAAAGAAACACTCTTTTGAGTACCTTAATCTGTCCAGTAGGTCATTTTAGGTAAGATTCTCTCATGTATGCTCTGTATTAGTCCTTGAGAAACACTAGGTCTCTTTTCTTACTTGCCATTCAGATGGGAGTATAACTATTTTCTAAATACAGAAAGAACTCAGCTTTCTTTTCTGTCTTTTTTTAAAGATTTTATTTACTTATTTGACAGAGTGAGAGAGCACAAGCAGGGGGAACAGTAAAGGGAGAGGGAAAAGCAGGCTCCCCACCAAGCAGGGAGCCCGATGTGAGGCTCAATCCCAGGATCCTGGGATCATGACATGACCTGAAGGCAGATGTTTAATCATCTGAGCCACCCAGGTGCCACATCAGCTTTGTTTTCTAAGCATTTCCAGACCATCTCTGCTACCCTGCAAATTCCCTGAGATGGAAGTCAGATACCAGATCACTGTATTCCCCAGATACAGGGAACACATAAGTTATCCCAGTGGTACCATTGAGGCTTGAGGAAAGTGGTTAAACCCATTTGCTATCCTGGCCCTCCTAGATTTAAGAGTAGGGTTCACTGCACCTTCATCATTAGAAATACACTAACAATATTTCTCTTATTTCTACCTGGATACCTGCTATCCTGAATATGAATGAAAGGGTGAAGAAGTGTGAAGCCATTTTTTATCAACATATTTCCATCTTCTAACTAACTTGCGAATTTCAATCTGTTTTATCATGATACTTCAGGTGAAACCTTCAGTTTACTATTTTGTCTACACATTTTATTCCCTGTTCCAGGCATATCTTATATTCAGTATCTCATTTAAGTTTCATAATTCCATAGAAAATGTTTTCTAATTATTTCCATCTTAAAACTCAATAAATTGAAGATTAGAAAGATCAAGTAGCTCATCTAAAAACAAAGGCATAAGTAGAGAAGAGGATTAGATAGTGTTTGCAACTTTCAAAAGGCTATATTGCTATCTGTTGTCCTATGCCGGAGACTTATAAACTTAAAGAATATGTATACCTTTTTGTTTGGAAGTACATGTAGTCATATATCTATTTGTTTGTTTGCTTGTTTTAATGGAAGAAACAAAGGTGTGGATAATATAAGTTCTGACCTAGGAAAAGAAAGATATCTTCATTTCCTCTGTCCTCTTCCCAAGAGGCAGAATGCCACCATATATAATTAGTTAAATGCATGGCATAACTGATTATCTATCCTCCACAGAAACACAAATATTTATATTGATTTAGATCTAGGTTTTAATAGAATTGAATATTCTACCCATTTAAATTTATACTGTGCAAATTCAAATCCTCACATGACTGAGGGTTTTGATCCTTTATACTTTGGGATGTGATTCTGAGTGTGTGCTGTGAAATATCTAAGTTGAACAAGGGAGGAATCTTCACTGAAATCCAGGTAGGTTTATAAATGGAGTGATGATTACCACAAACTTATATTCATGTTATAAGCAATAGCCACATTCCTGATAATTGTTTAAGAGTATGAGCTTGAATTCAGTGTGGATTGAGTTTATTTCCAAGAAGCCATAGTTAACAACCATGCATAAAATTTTGTAGTTTATCCACCTAACAATATAAGCAGAATTTATGCCGTAATTACAGCATATTATCAAAGGACCATATATAGAAAATTATATGTTTATGCATTTTTCCACCTTTTCTGAAGTATATTTTAATGGGATGCTATCAGTATATATTGAATAACATGGTAAAAAGAAATAATCCAATACATTATTTAATAGAGCTAATCATAATCTTTTTCATGATATCATTATATAGTGACCTTTTATATTAAAACTTGTATATCTTATGCATACATATATTTAAGCTGTTGATTAGAAACATTTTTTTGGTAGGTGATCAAACCTTGGAGACTTTTTCTTCATTTTATACTTTGCAAGTAGATTAAGTTAATGTTATGGTCTTGGGAATGTGCCATGTAGTCTCTACTCCCTGTTTTGCTTTGTCTCGTCTTTTTTTTTTTTTTTTACCCACACATTAATATGTAAGCTGTCTTTTTTTTTAAAGATTTTATTTATTTATTTGACAGAGAGATAGAGAGCACAAGTAGGCAGAGCAGCAGGCAGAGAGAGAGGGAGAAGCAGGCTCTCTGCTGAGCTGGGAGTCTGATGCTGGGCTCAATCCCAGGACCCTGGGATCATGACCTGAGCTGAAGGCATATGCTTAATGTACTGAGCCACCCAGGCACCCCTTATGTAAGCTTTTAAATAGTTCCTTTGATATGGCTGGCTTGAGCAAACAAAGCAAACAAAATTAGGGTTAAAATATATGACCTTAAGAGCAAGTTTTATTGGTTGTGATTATTCCAAAAGATAGCTCACCTAAGGGTGGTTTAGAAATAGACCTCAGGGAAGAACCAGAAGAAACACTTGTTCTAAACTGGTCACTTGAGGGCGCCTGGGTGGCTCAGTTGGTTGGGCGACTGCCTTCTGCTCAGGTCATGATCCCAGAGTCCTGGGATCGAGTCCCGCATCAGGCTCCCAGCTCCATGGGGGGGTCTGCTTCTCCCTCTGACCTCCCCTCTCATGCTGTCTCACTCTGTCTCTCTCTCAAATAAATAAACTGGTCACTTGAGTAGTACTACTTTCATAACACAGTAGAGGAAGTTAAGCAGAAAGTTTTTCAGGGAATATTTTAAACATACTAAAATATTTAGCAATGCCTTGTTTAAATACTTTAATAACATTTGATTCTTTAGTTATATTTTTATATCTCACATGAACATATTTATACTATACATTTAGAAAAAAGGTAAGTATATTTCACACAAAACATTTCAGGGAACTGCATAACAATGTGAGATATCCATAAATTAAGGGCAAATGCCATTTTGCTTTTCAGAGTAGCATCTTCCTTAAGGTTAGATTTTAGAAAGGTAATACGCATAAGGACAAGTACTCTGTTACAGGATTTTTCTGGAATCCATTTTCTTTTTTTCCTTTCTTATTAAAATGTGCTTAATAATTGCATAAATGAAAGGTTTCTTTCAAAGTCTAAACTGTTCTTATTATGGAGATTACAAACTGGATATTATAGATGAGCTCTATTAGAGTATTCTATGGAGAAGGATGGATGGATAGACTCATCCAGAGTACTCTTCAAGGGGACATAGTAAAATAATGAATGACAAGTAATGATCATTTCCATTCCCATGATTATGTAAATGCTCCCCAGGAGAACATTTATTGTGAATACTGTCATTGAAATCACCCTTCCCTCTGTTGACTGGAGCTCAGTGCCTTTGAAGACCTGATTACTAAGCACATCATAAGATGTAGCATGTGATGCTATCAGTCAGCACTGCCAAGGAAATGCCACTGTGAAATTCCTTTGTTGTGAGCAATATTTTAAAGCACATATTGAAACACCTCTATAAGGTGTGCTGAGTTTTTTCAGCATCATAAGTAGCAATGACTCTTGCAACAAATCCAAATGTTATTGTTCCCTGAATTACATTAATGGTTATTCAAAGCATTGCTCAGCATGAGGTTCAGTCAATGATACAAACAGGTTTACAGACTCATTTGTGTCATAAATGCATAAGAAACACCAAGAAATATGTTCCTATTTGAACACTTTATATAATCATAGATGACTTGATTTTGAATTATGCAATCATATTCTTCTGTCTTCAGCATGATTATCTGCATTTCCAAAAATTTATCCTACTATAAGAATGTTTTTGGGGTCTAATAAATGCATACAACTTTATAAATATCAATTCTATGATAATTTAGTTTCTTGATTTTTTTTATAGTTCTCTATATCAAATAATTGAACACTATTATAACACATTCTGTTCAGTTAACCATTTTGGTTGGGATTTTGATAGGCATTGCATTAAATGTGTAGATAGCTTTAGGTAGCATAGACATTTTCACAATATTTGTTCTTCCAATCCATGATCATGGAACATTTTTCCATTTCTTTGTGTCTTCCTCAGTTTCTTTCATGAGTACTTTATAGTTTTTTGAGTATAGATTCCTTGCCTCATTGGTTAGGTTTATTCCTAGGTATCTTATGGTTTGGGGTGCAGTTGTAAATGGGATCAACTCCTTAATTTCTCTTTCTTCTGTCTTGTTGTTGGTGTAAAGAAATGCAACTGAATTCTGTGTATTGATTTTATATCCTGACACTTTACTGAATTCCTGTACAAGCTCTAGCAGTTTTGGAGTGGAGCATTTTGGGTTTTCCACATATAGTATCATATCATCTGCAAAGAGTGATGGTT
>ML100330.1:0-12343 GCA_003697995.1 Taxidea taxus jeffersonii | reverse complement strand
TCCTGTACAAGCTCTAGCAGTTTTGGAGTGGAGCATTTTGGGTTTTCCACATATAGTATCATATCATCTGCAAAGAGTGATAGTTTGACTTCTTCTTTGCCGATTTGGATGCCTTTAATTTCTTTTTGTTGTCTGATTGCTGAGGCTAGGACTTCTAGTACTATGTTGAATATCAGTGGTGATAATGGACATCCCTGCCATGTTCCTGACCTTAGCGGAAAACCTCTCAGTTTTTCTCCATTGAGAATATTTGCGGTGGGTTTTCCATAGATGGCTTTGATAATACTGAGGTATGTGCCCTCTAGCCCTACACTTTGAAGAGTTTTCATCAAGAAGGGATGCTGTACTTTGTCAAATGCTTTTTCAGCATCTATTGAGAGTATCATATGGTTCCTGTTCTTTCTTTTATTAATGTGTTGTATCACATTGATTGATTTTCGGATGTTGAACCAAGCTTGCTGCCCTGGAATAAATCCCACTTGGTCGTGGTGAATAATCCTTTTAATGTACTATTGGATCCTATTGGCTAGTACTTTGGTGAGAATTTTTGCATCTGTGTTTATCAAAGATATTGGTCTGTAATTCTCTTTTTTGATGGGATCCTTGTCTGGTTTGGGGATCAAGGTGATGCTGGCCTCATAAAATGAGTTTGGAAGTTTCCCTTCCATTTCTATTTTTTGGAACAGTTTCAGGAGAATAGGCATTAATTCTTCTTGAAATATTTGGTAAAATTCCCCTGGGAAGCCATCTGGTCCTGGGCTTTTGTTTGTTTGGAGATTTTTGATGACTGTTTCAATCTCCTTACTGGTTATGGGCCTATTTAGGTTTTCTATTTCTTCCTGGTTCAGTTTTGGCAGTTTATATGTCTCTAGGAAAGCATCCATTTCTTCCAGATTATCAAATTTGTTGGCTTAGAGTTGCTCATGATATGTTCTTAAAATTGTTTGTATTTCTTTGGTGTTGGTTGTGGTCACTCCTCTTTCATTCATGATTTTATTTATTTGGGTCCTTTCTCTTTTCTTTTGGATAAGTCTGGCAGGGGGTTATCAATCTTATTAATTCTTTCAAAGGACCAGCTCCTAGTTTTGTTGATTTGTCCTATTGTTTTTTTGGTTTCTATTTCATTAATTTCTGCTCTGATCTTTATTATTTCTCTTCTCCTGCTGGGTTTAGGCTTTCTTTACTGTTCTTTCTCGAGGTCCGTTAGGTGTAGGGTTAGGTTGTGTATTTGAGACCTTTTCTGTTTCTTGAGAAAGGCTTGTATCGCTATATATTTTCCTCTCAGGATTGCCTTTGCTGTGTCCCACATATTTTGGAACCATTGTGTTTTCCTTATCATTTGTTTCCATGATTTTTTTCAATTCTTCTTTAATTTCCTGGTTGACCCATTCATTTTTTAGAAGGATGCTGTTGAGTCTCCATGTATTTGGGTTCCTTCCAAATTATCTCTTGTGATTGAGTTCTAGCTTCAGAGCATTGTGGTCTGAAAATATGCAGGGAATTATCCCAATCTTTGAGTACCAGTTGAGACCTGATTTATGACCCAGGATGTGATCTATTCTGGAGAATGTTCCATGGGCACTAGAGAAGAATGTGTATTCTGTGGCTTTGGTATGAAATGTTCTTAATATATCTGTGATGTCCATCTGGTCCAATGTATCATTTAAGACCTTTATTTCCTTGTTGATCTTTCGCTTGGATGATCTGTCCATTTCAGTGAGGGACATGTTAAAGTCCCCTACTATTATTGTATTATTGCCAATGTGTTTCTTTGATTTTGTTATTGATTGGTTTATATAGTTGGCTGCTCCCATGTTAGGGGCATAGATATTTAAAATTGCTAGATCTTCTTGATGGACAGACCCTTTGAGTATGATATAGTGTCCTTCCTTATCTCTTATTATAGCCTTTGGCTTAAAATCTAATTGATCTGATATAAGGATTGCCACCCCAGCTTTCTTCTGATGTCCATTAGCATGGTAAATTGTTTTCCACCTCCTCACTTTCAATCTGGAGGTGTCTTCAGGTCTAAAATGAGTTTTTTGTAGGCAGCATATTGATGGGATTTGGTTTTTTATCCATTCTGAAACCCCGTGTCTTCTGATTGGGGCATTTAGCCCATTTACATTCAGGGTAACTATTGAGAGATATGAATTTAGTGCCATTGTATTGCCTGTAAGGTGATTGTTACTGTATATTGTCTCTGTTCCTTTCTGATCTACTACTTTTAGGGTCTCTCTTTGCTTAGAGGCCCCCTTTCAATATTTCCTGTAGAGCTGGTTTGGTGTTTCCAAACTCTTTCAGTTTTTGTTTGTCCTGGAAGCTTTTTATCTCTCCTTCTATTTTCAATGATAACCTAGCTGGATAAAGTATTCTTGGCTGCATGTTTTTCTCATTTCGTGCTCTGAATATATCATGCCAGTTCTTTCTGGCCTGCCAGGTCTCTGTGGATAAGTCTGCTGCCAATCTAATATTTTTCCCATTGTATGTTAGAGACTTCTTGTCCCAGGCTGCTTTCAGGATTTTCTCTTTGTCGCTAAGACTTGTAAATTTTACTATTAGATGGCGGGGTGTGGACCTATTCCTATTGATTTTGAGGGGGATTCCCTGCACCTCCTGGATTTTTATGCTTGTTCCCTTTGCCATATTAGGGAAATTCTCTACAATAATTCTTTCCAATATACCTTCTGCTCCTCTCTCTCTTTCTTCTTCTGGAATCCCAATTATTCTAATGTTGTTTCCTCTTATGGTATCATTTATCTCTCAAATTCTCCCCTCGTGGCCTCGTGCTTAGCTTCTTTATTCTCTGTCATTTGGTCTTCTATATCACTAATTCTTTCTTCTGCCTCATTTATCCTAGCAGTAAGAGCCTCCAGTTTTGATTCCACCTCATTAATAGCTTTTTTTATTTCAACTTGGTTAGATTTCAGTTCTTTTATTTCTCCAGAAAGGGCTTTTATTTCTCGGGACAGGGTTTCTCTAATATCTTCCATGCCTTTTTTGAGCCTGGCTAGAACCTTGAGAATCGTCATCCTGAATTCCAGATCTAACATATTACCAATCTCTGTATTGATTAGGTCCCTAGCCTTCGGTACTGCCTCCTGTTCTTTTTTTTTTTTGTGGTGAGTTTTTCCACCTTGTGATTTTGTCCAGATAAAAATATATGAAGGAGCAAATGAAATACTAAAAGGGCGGTAAAGACCCCAGAAAAATGTGCTTTATGCAAATCAGAAGAGACCCCAAATTGTGGGGGTGGGGAAGAAAGAGGGTAAAAAGTTCAGAAAAGAGAAAAAAAATTAAAAAGGAACAAAAATAAAGAAAAAAATATATATGTGTATATATATTTTCACATATATATATGTGTATATATATTTTCTTATATATATATATATGTATATATATATTAGACTGGTGACTAGAACAGGGTCACCCACTTAATTTTGGGAGTATTTTGGTCTCTTAGAAGAAACTAACTCCCAAAATTTTAAGGAATGAAAAACATATTAAGGGTAAACACAATGAAGGAATTGAATATGACTATAAAGATGAAAAAAAATTGTTTTTTAAATTCCTAACAGAGGCGTTGATAAATTTGTTGGGAGAATAAAAAAAAGAAGGTGGAGAGAACTTGCTTGGGCTGGAGACCAGATCAAGCCCGGTGCTAGATTTAGGGTGTATTTTGATCTATTAGAAGAAGTTGTACCCAAATTTTTTTAGAAGAAAAAATCCTATGTGTATACAAAGAATAAAGTTAGATATAATGAAGGATAAAATATGACTATAATAATGAAGGTTCAAAAACTATTTTTTTAAGAAAGGTATTAAGATAAACTAGTTAAGAAACATTAAAAGAGGAAAGGGTAAAAGTTAAAAAAAATAGCAGAAGAGAAAAAAAATTAAAAATTAATTAATTTTGCAAGACTAAAGATTCATGGGGAGAAAGCCATGAATTCCATGCTTTGATTTCTCCTCTGGAATTCCGCTATTCTCCTTGGTAAGTGAACTTGTTCATGGCTGGATTTCTTGTTGATCTTCTGTGGGAGGGGCCTGTTGTAGTGATTTTCAAGTGTCTCTGCCCCAGGCGGAATTGCACTGCCCTTACCAGGGGCCGGGCTAAGTAATCTGCTCAGGTTTGCTTTTGGGACCTTTTGTTCCCTGAACGCTTTCCGTAGATTTCTGGAGGATGGGAATGAAAATGGCGGCCTCCCAGTCTCCAGCCTGGAGGAGCCTAGAGCTCGGGGCCCCAGTTTTCAGTGCGCCTTCAGAGAATAGCCTTAATCACTCCCGTCTCACTGGCCTCCAGCTGCGCTCCAAGCTCACCCAGCCTGTGACCAAGTGTCTTTGTCTCTGGCACAGAGCCCCACCTGGAGTCCCAGAACCCCGTAGATCCCTGAGCTCTTCCAGGTCAGAGTCTCCCCGGATCTTGTGGGGACCCCATGTACAGAGCACTGGCCTTTGTCATGGATTACGGTTCAAGGTGACCCCGAGTTGAGAGTTCACTCCTCCACTCTGTCTCTGTAGCCGGCTTCCCTGCTCTAATACCTGTGAGCTCTGCAACACTCGGACACCCCCGATCCTTCTGTGATCCCACGGGACCTGAGTCCACGCTGTCCCCGTGAAGTCTTCACCCTGGTTTAGCCTCTGGAGTGATGTCCCTCCATGGAGCAGACTTTTAAATGTCCTGATTTTTGTGCTCCATTGCTCCGCCACTTGCTGTGAACTGGCCCCTCCCCCTGGTGTTTATCTTCCCATCGCTTTGGATTCACTTCTCCGCTGGTCCTACCTTTCAGAAAGTGGTCGATTTTCTGTTTCTTGCATTGTTCCTCTTCTCTTTGATCTCCTGTTGGATTTGTAGGTGTTCGGAATGGTTTGATAAGCTATCTAGCTGATCTCCTGCTGCCTGATGTCCTCTCAGCCTGCTACTTCTCCGCCATCTTGACTCCTCCCCTGGTGTATACTTATTTTTTTGCATTTTTTTTTTAGCATCTAAGTTAATGGAGATAATGATCTGCAATTTTCTTTCTTTCTTTTTGCATTTGCTTTTGAGATCCATATGCTCCTTCAAGTTATGTTTCTCTCTCGGGTATTTTGGGCTATGGAGGGCTCATCACCCTTAGATAGGGCATGCTATTTGGGAATTTTGTGTCCTCAGGTGTTTGTGCATAAGACAGTCTAAACAGGAAGGGCCCCATGTTCCTGACACATGACATCATTGCCTGAAGCACACTTCTAGGAAAACCATCAGATAGCTGCTTCCACTTTTCAGTCTGTGTCCTCATAACTGGCACAGGTGTACATACCCTAGAAGAAAGGTGATAACTTGTAATTAACTATGGTGAGGATAGCTAATGCTACCATCCAACTATTCAATACTAACAAGACTCACTAAACTCATTAGCAAAGTTGGAGTTAGAAACCAAACAGCTTTTAGTTACCTGATGACAAAACAGAGTGGGATTTGTGTTGTTGCCAAGATCTTGTCATATATACCCATAATTGAAGGAAAGTGGAGAAAATCTATGTTCAGATGGAATGATTATCAGCTGTACACTGCAGTCTCTGCTAGACTCATTATTAGACTTCTTTGGGTGGCTCAGTCCTGGCACTTGGGGTTCCTGGTTGAATAGTATCTTCTGGGGAGATTTAGGCATTCTTCTGTGTCTGGCTTTCCTATTGACCTGGTAAAGCACTGTGTCAAAATGAGACAGGCTCATGAACACACCACATGCATACAGGTTATTCAGGGGCCCTATTGGACTTGACTGCATCTCTAAATTTGAGGTGGACAGTGGTCCTACCAGATTTTATATACTTTATATATTTTGTATACTTTATACTGCTTCAGTGGGCAACTGAGAGATGAGGAGTGGACTGTTGGTAAAGGCAGTCTCATGAACATAGTCTTTTGACTCCTACTCAGCTGTATACAAGTGGTCTTTGGGCTTGGAACAGTTCCTTACCAAGAGATAACACACACATCCTGTGTCAGGCTTATCAAATATCTTTCCCCATTTCAGGCACAATGAGCACTATTTTTTCTCTCCTTAAAGCTTGTGTGTCATACAGCACCTGACCAACCACTATGTTAATGTCTGTTTTCTATAAGGAGGAGACAGGATTTCTTCCACTAAAGCATAAAAGGGCTATAAGTAGGAGGGACTCTAACCAAGAGTGGCCAATACACCCTTACTAAGCTGATTTGGCTCTATCTCTTCTCTGTATAAGTAAAACACTGTTCCATCCATTATTTGACTGTGTTATATTTTCCTTGGCAACTCAAGTACCAGTATGCAGTGAGCAGAAGTGTTTAGAGTCCTCCCCTGGTTTTAGTAATCAGTACACAATACCCATGGGATTGATAAGTGGTACACAGTACTCTGCTCAACAATAACTCATATAGTTACATAGAATGTAAGTTTCAAGAGAGCAAAGGTCAAATCATTCTTAATTGATAGTAACTATATTTTCAACTTGCTTGATAATGACTATACAGTGCCTGGCATGGAGTAAACACTCAAATATTTTTCATTAAATAAATGAAAAAATATATTTGTTTTTGTAAAATCTAGATTAATTTTAATAAAATCTGCTATTGGTTGATTTTTCTTTTGTTTAAAAAAAAATTGAGCCTAACTGAAAAATCAATGACAAATATCCTCTCACTTTTTACTGATTGTAATGAATTACTTGATGCACTTCAATGATAATTTCCCATGAGAATATGAAATCCTCAATATCAAATGCTAAAAAGAAGTTTTTTTCTTATTAAGATGCAACTATTTTGGGGGACACCTGGGTGGCTCGGTGGGTTAATCTTCTGCCTTTGGCTCAGGTCATGATCTCAGGGTCCTGGGATCGAGCCCCGCATCTGGCCCTCTGCTCAGCCGGGAGCCTGCTTCCTCCTCTCTCTCTCTCTCTCTCTCTGCCTGCCTCTCTGCCTACTTGTGATCTTTGTCTGTCAAATAAATTAATAAAATCTTAAAAAAAAAAGATGCAACTATTTTTTTTATGCTATAACTGCATACAGACTATGTATGTAGACTGTCCATAACTGTATGCATACTGTTAGGAAACAAAATAGATTATGAATCAAATTGCTGCTTTAACATCTATTTAAAATACCCTTGATCTCTCTGTCCCTTGCTACATGTTTGGATATAATACATCTATTATTATAAGTCATAAAATTTATAAAAACTATATCATTAAATATTATATATTAGTATATATATGTAATATATAACATATAAAACTAGTATGAGGAGGCATCACTTAAGAGTGGTTTCAAGAACAGCTCCTTCTGAATGGTCCAGGAACAGCTATTCTAAATCCCACTGGAAATTCTATGAAATGGCAAGTAATTAAATGGCAACATTTACCTCTACAATTGGCCCTCTGTAGGCGAAGAGTGTTCATTAAATTGCCCAAGTCATCAAATTACTGATAATTACTCTATAGTTGTTATTTCCTAAATAATCCCTTTAACTTTCTCTGTCCTATATGCATGTTGAATGTGACTCAAAAAGTAGGAGCAGCAACTAATATTTTTTGCTTTTAACTTTCTTTTTATTTTGATCATATTTCCTTCTGTATTTATTAGATTTTCTTAAACTGTGCATGTGAGTTAATTTGATTTAAAATTAGAGAATTGTCATATAAGTGCCTTAATGAGCTTACATTCATAGACTGCATTTCTGTTTCCAAAAAAATTGTAGTGTAAGCAAAGTTTGCCACTTTGCAGTTTGAAGTCTCCCCCTTTTTCAGAAAGAATATTTGATTAAACATTATCAAAATGTTAATTGAATGGTTATAAGCCTCCAATCTGTATTATTATGCTCCAGGTTTGTAACTCAAAATCTACAATAGCCGTACTGGTCCCTATGATCCTATGATTTGTTAAAGTTTTATTCTGCTTGTTTGTATTTCCTGAGGTATGATCAACCATTAGGTCTTGAGTTGTGATCAACTTTTATGTCCTAGAATCACTCAAACTAATGGATTACATCCTTTCAAATCATTAATATTACCATTCATTCAAGACCTTATGTGAATAAGAACAAATGTGTAATTTTCCAAAGCTGGATTTTCATGTGTTTGTAGATATTTTAAAATATTTATGTTACATTTCCTTAAAAGTCATGTTGAGGTTAAAAGTCTCCTCCTAACACACTGGTATTAAAATACAAATAAACAAGTCACAGAAGCGAAGCAAGTTTATGGCAGAAGTGAGTGTGTTTGTCTGAATAACCCATTTTGAGATGTCCAGCAGGCAGATGGGGTAACATAAAAATATGTAATGACTATGAATGTAGTGGACCACAATTATTTTAAAAAATGCTTTTCTATTTAATGAAAAATTTTCACTGAGCAAAATATTAAAAATCTATGCATTATGAAAATAATTTATAAAAGTTATGTGAATCTATAAATAGTTTGGAATAAGCATGTTAATTCTGAAGAAAATGATTTTAATTTAAAAATTTAAAAGAAAAAAATTTAAGGTTTTATTTATTTATTTGTCAGAGAGAGAGAGAGCACAAGCAGGGGAAGCAGCAGGCAGAAGGAGAGGGAGAAACAGACTCCCCGCTGAGAAAGGAGCCTAATGCAAGACTGGATCCTAAGACCCTGGGATCAGAACCTGAGCCCAAGGCAGATGCTTAACTGACTGAGCCACCCAGGCATCCCTAAGAGAAAAATTAACACAACTTTTTCTCATGTTAAAACATAGGATGTTAACAAACTGGGGTTCAGAGAGTAGGTTTTAAAGATGTATTGAGAAGAAATAAAAAGGGGAAGAGTAACATACCAGAAGGAGAAGGAAACGTATGTATGTTTAAATAAGGTCTAGTAGTTACCATTTCTAACTCAGACATTGGTATCAATTTCAGAAATTTTTAATTATCCTGTAGCATAATTTAAAAAGCTAAAATATAAACTTAACAGCATCAGCTACTGTTACATACAGTTATTGGGAATTTATGTTTGTGGTAAACAACCATTTAGCTAAATGAAATACATTAAAAACTAGCATTATAGACAAAGCAACAAGGTATTTCTAATCTATGTCCATGCTTTAGCTAATTTCCTCAGTAGTTCCCCATAGTTATTATTCTTTGTTTTTTTTATATCTAATAGTTCTTCTTGCATCCTGGACAAAATTCTTTATATATATATATATACATATATATATATATTTTTTTTAATTTGACAGACAGAGATCACAAGTAGGCAGAGAAGCAGGTAGAGAGAGAGGAGAAAGCAGGCTCCCCGCCGAGCAGAGAGCCTGATGCAGGGCTCGATCCCAGGACCCCGGGACCATGAGTTGAGCTGAAGACAGAGGCCTTAACCCACTGAGCCACCCAGGTGCCCCTGGACAAAATTCTTAATTCACTCAGTCATTCAGTAGTAGAATGTAAAAGAAAGAGAGGCAATTTGAATTGTGCCAGTTTTGTAAAGATAATACAGATCCTAAAATATAATCAGGAAAGGAGAAAACAGTATTAAAAATAGTGACATAACTTTCAATCTCATTTCTACAGAAAAGTAACATCTGCAGTTTATTATTAAGATAAACATACATCTTTGAAGAGGTTTCTAGGGGCACTTATGTTTAATTGGAAACAGACTTAATTTTTTTGTGATAATCATTTGCCATATTATACCACTTAATTTTAATATATTATCGTGTTGTTAACATGGAATTCCAAAGAAGAATGCAATGTGTGCAATAGAAACATCTTAATTTTTATTTTACATTAAGACTAGTCAATGCAAGGGTTATGTTTTCCCATTTTTTATTACTCTGAAAACAATTCTATTATCCTTATGAAGGTATTTATCACATAATATTATCCTTTGGGAATATCCAAGTTTGGAAAATATTTTAAAAAGTTAATTATGCTACAGTTATACTTCTAATTTTAAAAAATATCAAGTAGCTCATGTTTATTCATGATTTCAGCTATTCTGCATCAGTTTTTTTGAAAAGTCTATGACATTCCTTCATCTAAATGGCAAAGTTTATGTGTGGAATCCATGTGACCTCTGTGGGTGTGGAGGTTTTAAACACCAGGTCATCCTGCCTCATATATAAATTAAAAAATTGTATTCTTCCTTTTTTAAGCTATGTTTTATGCAAAAAATGTATTCTGTGTCTTAAGGATAGCTATTTTAGATGTTGTTAAATGTAATTTTATGTGTTTTTACTTTCCTGAAATTCACCAAGAAAAAAACCTGTGAATGAATTGGAACCTGAATTATTGTGCTAAGTGCCTACTAATTGGTAAAGCATGAACAAGAGAAATAAATTATATATATACTAAAAAATGGCAAAGGGAGGGGATTTCCAAACAGTAAACTTGGAGTGGGTATTGTAGCCTTACAACTGCTAACCTAAGATATAATTACAAAACTATTAGGACCCACCCACTAGTTTGACAGCTGGGTCAAATAGGGACTACTTCTATTAAAAAGCAATTGACTGAGAGGAGGAGTCAAGATGGCGGAGAAGTAGCAGGCTGAGACGACATCAGCCAGCAGGAGATCAGCTAGATAGCCTATCCAACCATTCCGAACACCTACAAATCCAAAAGGAGATCGAAGTGAAGAAAAACAACAATTCTAGAAACAGAAAATCGACCACTTTCTGAAAGGTAGGACCAGCGGAGAAGTGAATCCAACACAAAAGGAAGATAGACCCCAGGGGGAGGGGCCGGCTCCCGGCAAGCGGCGGAGCACAAAATCAGGACTTTTAAAAGTCCGCTCCACGGAGGGACATCGCTCCAGAGGCTAAACTGGGGTGAAGACCTCACGGGGACAACGTGGACTAAGGTCCCGCGGGGTCACAAAAGGATCGGGGGTGTCTGAGTGATGCAGAGCTCACAGGTATTAGAGCAGGGAAGCCGGCTGCGGAGACAGAGCCGAGGTTTCCTAGTGGTCTGTGACACGGACCGGTGCTCTGTGGCATGGGCCGGTGCTCTGTGCGAGGGGTCCCCACAAGATCCAGGGAGACTCCGACCTGGGAGAGCTCAGGGATCTACAGGGTTCAGAGACTACAGGTGGGACTCTGCCAGAGACAGAGACGCTTGGTCACAGGCTGGGTGAGCTCGGAGCACTCCCAGAAGCCAGTGAGACTGGACTGCTTACGCACGATTTTCTCTGAGCACGGTCTGCGGGCGCGTGCGGTCTGCGGGCGCACGGTGTCTGCGGGCGGGTGCACGCGGTCTCCGGCGCAAACGTGGGCTAGGGAGACTGGAGGGATTAAACGCTTTTCTCTGAAGGCGCACTGAAGACTGGGGCCCCTAGCTCTCGGCTCCTCTGAACCAGGGATTGGGAGGCCGCCATTGTCATTCCTGTCCTCCAGAACTCTACGGAAAGCGTTCAGGGAACAAAAGCTCCCGAAAGCGAACCTGAGAGGATTACTTAGCCCGGCCCCTGGTAAGGGCGGTGCAACTCCGCCTGGGGCAAAGACACCTGAGAATCACTACAACAGGCCCCTCCCCCAGAAGATCAAAGAAATCCAGCCAAGATGAAGTTCACTTAACAAGGAGAACAGCAGATTCTTATCTGGACAAAATGACAAGGCGGAAAAACTCACCACAAAAAAAAAAGAGCAGGAGACAGGACCGAAGGCTAGAGACCTAATCAATACAGACATTGGTAATATGTCAGATCTGGAATTCAGGATGACGATTCTCAAGGTTCTAGCCAGGCTCGAAAAAGGCATGGAAGATATTAGAGAAACCCTGTCAGGAGAAATAAAAGCCCTTTCTGGAGAAATAAAAGAACTAAAGTCTAATCAAGTTGAAATAAAAAAAGCTATTAATGAGGTGGAATCAAAACTGGAGGCTCTTACTGCTAGGATAAATGAGGCAGAAGACAGAATTAGTGATATAGAAGACCAAATGACAGAGAATAAAGAAGCTGACCAAAAGAGAGACAAACAACTACTGGACCACGAGGGGAGAATTCGAGAGATAAGTGATGCCATAAGACGAAACAACATTAGAATAATTGGGATTCCAGAAGAACAAGAAAGAGAAATAGGAGCAGAAGGTATACTGGAGAGGATTATTGTAGAGAATTTCCCTAACATAGCAAGGGGAACAAGCATCAAAATCCAGGAGGTGCAGAGAACACCCCTCAAAATCAATAGGAATCGATCCACACCCCGCCATCTAATAGTAAAATTTACAAGTCTTAGTGACAAAAAGAAAATCCTGAAAGCAGCACAGGACAAGAAGTCTGTAATGTACAATGGAATAAATATTAGATTGGCAGCAGACTTATCCACAGAGACCTGGCAGGCCAGAAAGAACTGGCATGATATATTCAGAGCACTAAA
>RCUC01124587.1:0-66184 GCA_003697995.1 Taxidea taxus jeffersonii | reverse complement strand
TGGGTAAAATTTGCCTTTTCAAATTGGTAGAAACAACTTAAATGACAATTTAAATGCATAGCTGGACTGATGTGTACTAAAATCCATCGGGAGAGATGTGGTCTAGAAGGGAGAAACTCCTAGGAACTTCCACACTTCTGTGAGCTTTACCAAAAAGAACCTCACAAATTTCTCATGATAAAAATTTGAGAAAGTCCCCCCTCATGACTCTGGAATGGGGAGAACAGTAATCATTGTGAAATACATGCCAAGAGTTTTCCACAACAAAGACCGAATATCCAGGGGAAGGACTCGGGGAAGGGTGTTCCTCTCACTCCAGCTTACTGTAGCCATCCTATCTTACCAATCAAAAAATGCTCACATGCATGCACGTGTGCATGCATGCACAGACATACACACACACACACACACAAGCACATGCACACACATCAATAGAAGTTGGTGCTCTGAAAAAATAGATGGGGAGCACTAGAGTCAGGGAAAAGAGTAGGGGACAAGGAGAGAAACAGCTATGATCCTGGAGAAATACTTGTGAAGTTTACTACCACAGATACAGACTTAATCAAAAAGTCCCCCAACAGCTCCCCTACATCTAACCATTACCAAAACAATTTTTAGTATAGTACCAGTGGATTACATTTGAAAGGGCTGCAAAATAACAACTCTCTCAGAAGTTAAGACCACACTAAAAGGAAGAGACAAAAATACACTAAAGGAATTTGATAATTTTGTTCCTTTTACCAACAGTGAACAATAAACAGAATATAACTCCTAGTCATATTACAATAAATATCATGCTAACAGCAATTTATCTCAATCTCTAATATCAGATACAATTCAACAACAAAAAGTATTACAGTACATGCTGTATGTTGAGGTAAAAAGACAGTCTAAAGAGACAAAACAATTGGCAGAACCATACGCAAGACAGAAATGTTGAAATTATCA
Organism: Taxidea taxus jeffersonii; assembly: GCA_003697995.1. Taxonomy (NCBI): domain Eukaryota; kingdom Metazoa; phylum Chordata; class Mammalia; order Carnivora; family Mustelidae; genus Taxidea; species Taxidea taxus. The sequence continues at coordinate 65,236 of RCUC01124587.1, read as the reverse complement.
AATAGGGAACCTAAAATAACTGTGATTGATATGTTATGGAAAAAGAAGACAGCATAGAAAAAACAGTTTAGTTATATAAACAGAGAGATAAAAACTATAAGAACCAAAGGTAAATACTAGAAATCAAAAACACTATAACCTAGTAAAGAATGCCTTTAGCAGGCTTATCACTAGAATCAACACAGTAGAGGAAAAAAAATCAGTGAGCTTGAAGATGAATAGAAATTTCACCAAATGAAATGCAAAGAGAAAAAATATAATGGGAAACTAGAACAGAACTTCCAAGAGCTGTAGAACAAAAATGTAACAGACACTACTAGGATAAGATTAGAAAGTGAAAAACAGAAAAAAAATTTGGAGTAATAATGGTGAAGAATGTTCCAAAATGAATGACAGACATCAAACTACAGATGCAGAGAGCTCTGAAAATACAAAGCAGAGAAAAATGAAGAAAAAAATAAAAAACAACAACAATAAAGCATAGACATATATATTCAACTGTAGGAAGTCACAGTAAAAGATAAATCTTGAATACAACTAGAAAAATCCCATAATATCTATAGAGAATTACCATAAATTATAATGAGCTTCCCATCAGAAATCATAAAAGTAAGAAGAAAAAAAGTGAAAAATTTAAAGTGTTGCAGGGAAAATAATCTATCTAAATATCTAAATAAGCAAAATTATGTTTCAAAAGTAAAAGAGAAATAAATACTCCCAGATAAAAAAATCTGGGAATTCTTGCCAACAGCCCTGGCATGCAAGAAATTAAAATAAATCAAAAATCTTCAGGCAGAAGGAAAATTTTACAGGTTAAAAATGTAGACCTACATAAAGAAAAGAAGACCATCAAGAAGGAATTGTTGAGGTAAAATGAAATTGTTATTTCCATCATTCTTAAATAATTAAAAATGTCTAAGGTAATAATAGTAACAATATACTGGGTGATTATGGCATATGGATAATAAAGTAAGTGAAAGCAATGCTGTAAGAGATGAGAGGGAGAAATTGAGAATCATCTAATATAAAATATAAGAGGCCTGCATTCTCATGAAATGAAATGTAAATTGGAAAGAGTTTTGATCAGTTGAAAAAATGTATATTGTAAATTCTAGGGAACACATTAAAAAATGAAAGAGAAATAATTGATATGCTAAGAGAGAAGATAAAATACAATCATATAAAAGGATCAACTAAGATCAGAGAAGGCCATAAAAAATGAAATTGCTAGAAAACAGATATAAACCCAGAAGATATTAATCTATCTATAACAATAATCTTTTTTTATTATTTTCTATAAGTAGGCTCGACATCCAGCATGAAGCCCAACACAGGGCTTGAATTTATGACCCTGAGATCAAAACCTGAGCTGAGGGTTCCCTGTTTGTTGTGTTGACTGCTGCCTTTGCTGTGCAGAAGCTTTTGATCTTGATGAAGTCCCAAAAGTTCATTTTTGCTTTTGTTTCCCTTGCCTTTGGAGACTTGTCTTGAAAGAAGTTGCTGTGGCCGATGTCGAAGAATTTACTGCCTATGTTCTCCTCTAGGATTTTGGTGGATTTCTGTCTCACATTGAGGTCTTTCATCCATTTCCAGTTTATCTTTGTATATGGCATAAGAGAATAGTCCAGGTTCATTCTTCTGTATATAGCTGCCAAATTTTCCCAGCACCATTTATTGAAGAGATTTTCTTTCTTCCATTGGATATTTTTTTCCTGCTTTGTCAAAGATTAGTTGACCATAGAGTTTAGAGTCTAGATCAGGGCTCTCTATTCTGTTCCATTGGTCTATGTGTCTGTTTTTGTGCCAATACAATGCTGTTTTGGTGATCACAGCTTTGTAATATAGCTTGAAATCAGGGAACGTGATGCCCACAGCTTTGTTTTTATTTTTCAACATTTCCATGGATTGTTTGTTCCAGCATTTCATTCTGAAAAATGCCAATGGTATTTTGGTCAGGATGGTGTTAAAAGTATAAACTGTTGTGGTGAGCATAGATATTTTAACAATATTTATTCTTCCAGTCCATGAGCATGGAATGTTTTTCCATTTTTTTGTGTCTTCAGTTTCTTTCATAAATGTTTTGTAGTTCCTAGAGTATAGATCCTTTACTTCTTTGGTTAGGTTTATTGCAAAGTATCTTATGGTTTTTGGTGCTATTGTAAATGGAATATATTCTCTAATTTCTCTTTCTACAATTTCATTGTTAGTGTGTAAAAAAGCAACTGATTGCTATGCATTGATTTTGTATCCTGTCATATTACTGAATTGCTGTATGAGTTCTAATAATTTGGGGGTGGAGTTTTTTGGGTTTTCCACATAAAATATCATGTCATCTCTGAGGAGAAAGAGTTTGACCTCTTCTTTGCCAATTTGAATGCCTTTTATTTCTTTTCATTGTCTGATTGCTGTTGCTAGGACTTCTAGTACTATGTTGAACAATAGTGATAAGAGTGAGCATCCTTGTTGTGTTCCTGATCTCAATGGTAAGGCTCTCAGCTTTTCCCCACTGAGAATGATATTCACTGTGGGGTTTTCATAGATGGTTTTTATTAAGTTGATGAATGTTCCCTCTATCTCTACACTCTGAAGAGTTTTAATCAGGAAACGATGCTGTATTTTGTCAAATGCTTTTTCTGCATCAATTGAGAGTACCATGTGGTTCTGGTCTCATCTCTTATTTATGTGTTCTGTCACACTGATTGTTTAGTGAATGTTGAACCACATTTGCGTCCCAGGGATAAATCCTGGTCATGATGGATAATCCTTTTAAAGTACTTTTGGATATTATTAGCTAGAATCTTGAGAATTTTGGCATCTATTCATCAGGGATATTGGTCTGAATTTTTCCTTTTCGATGGGGTCTTTGCCTGGTTTGAGGACTAAGATAATGCTGGCCTCATGGAAAGAGTCTGGGAGCTTTCCTTCTGTTTCTATTTCTATTCAGGAGAATAGGTATTATCTCTTCTTTGAATGCTGGTAGAATCCCCCAGGGAATCCATAAGGTCCTGGACTCTTGTTTTTTGGGTGGTTTTTGATCACTGCTTCAGTCTTGTAACTGGTTATTGGCCTATCCAGGTTGTCAATTTCTTCCTGTTTCAGTCTTGGAAGTTTCCAGGTTCCCAGGAATGCATCCATTTCTTCCAGGTGGCTTAATTTATTGTCATATAGCTGTTGATAATAATTTCTGATAATTGTATTTATTTCCTTGGTGTTACTAGTGATCTCTCTCCTTTCATTTATAATTTTATTTCTATTTTTACTTTTTTTAGTTATTTAAACTTTATTTTATTTTTTCAGTGTTCCAAGATTCATTGTTTTTGCATCACACCCTGTGCTCCATGCAGTACGTGTCCTCCTTAAAATCCATCACCAGGCTCACCGAACCCCCTACCCATCCCCTCCAAAATCCTCAGTTTGTTTCTTAGAGTCCACAGTCTCTCATAGTTAGTACCCACCTCTGATTTCCCTCAACTCCCTTCTCCTCTCCTTCTCCCAATGTCCTTCATATTATTTTTTTATGCTCCACAAATAAGTGAGACCATATAATAATTGACTCTCTCTGTGTGACTTATTTCAGTCAGCATAATCTCATTAATTCAGGTCCTGTCTCCTTTCTTTTGGATAAGTGGCCAGTGGTTTATTGATCTTATTAATTCTTTTGAATAATTGCCACCCACAGAATGGAGAAGATATTTGCAAATGACACTACAGACAAAGGGTTGATATCCAAGATCCATAGAGAACTTCTCAAACTTAAAATCCAAAAACCAGATAATCAAATTAAAAAATGGGTAGAAGACATGAGCAGACACTTTTCCAAAGAAGACATACGCATAGCTAACAGACACATGAAAGAGTGTTCATCATCATTAGCCATCAAGGAAATTCAAAGCAAAACCACATTGAGATACCACCTTACACCAGATAGAATGGCAAAAATCAACAAGGGAAGAAAATAAAACAAATGTTGGAAAACTTGTGTAGAAAGGGGATCCCTCTTACACTGTTGGTGAGAATGCAAACTGGTGCAGCCACTTTGGAATACAGTGTGGAGGTTCCTGAAAAATAATGAAAATTAGAGCTACCCTATGTCCCAGCAATTGCACTACTTGGTGTTTACCTCAAAGATACAGATGTAGTGAGAATAAGGGCCATATGCACCCCAGTGTTCATAGCAGCAATGTCCACAATAGCCAAAATGTAGAAAGAGACAAGATGCCCTTCAACAGATGAATGGATAAAAATGTGGTCCATGTACACAATGGAATATTACTCAACCATCAGAAAGGATGAATATGCAACTGCTGCATCAACATGGATGGAACTGGAGGAGATAATGTTGGGTGAAATAAGTCAGGTAGAGAAAGTCGATTATCATATGGTTTCACTTATTTGTGGAACATAAGGAATAGCATGGAGGACATTAGAAGAAGGAAGGGGAAAATGAAGGGGGAGAAATCCGAGTGGTAAATGAACCGTGAGAGCCTATGGACTCCAGGAAACAAGCTAAGGGTTTTAGAAGGGAGGCAGGTGGGAAATGGGTGACCCAGACGATGGGTATTAAGGAAGGCACAGATTGAATGGAGCACTGGTGTTGTGTGCAAACAATGAATCAGAACACTACATCAAAAACTAATGATGTACTGTATTGTAACATAACACAATTATATATATTATATATATGGTTATATATAATATATATAACAAAATTGTAATGTTATATATATAACATTAATGCATTTAATGTAATAAATATATTTAATGTTATATGTATAACAAAAAATTTAAAAAGAGAAATGAGCTGAGATCAAGAGTTGACTCTTTAATGTACTGAACCACCCAGCTACCCCACAATAATTATTTTAAATGTGAATGTTTTAAGTTAAAAGAAAGAGATTGAATGGATTTTTAAAAAATAAGACTCAAATAAATGTTTACACAAGAAACCTATTTTCTACCCCTTTGAAATAACTTTACTTTTTTAAAAATTTTATATAAGTTACGGTTAATTAACATGCAGGGTAATATTATTTTCAGGTGTGCAATATAGATATTCAAAACTCATTCAACAAGAAACCTACTTTAAATTTTAAAAATTTAGATGGGATTCAGGGAGGAATTTAGAAAGATATGCCATGCTAACACTAATAAAAAAATAACTGAAGAAACTATATTGATTTCAGAAAAAACAAAACTCAGAATAAGGAAGAAGATCCGGCATGAAGAATGGCATTACATAATGATAAAAGGCCAACTATTCAAGAAGACATAACAATCATAAACGTGTATAACAACAAGAGTGTTTTGAGATATATGAAGTTAAAGTTGAAAGAACTAAAAGGAAAAATAAACAAATTCACTATTGCATTTGGAGACTTTGACAGTTGTCTGGGAATAATTGATTAAATAAGCAAAAAAAAAAAACCCAGTAGATAAATAAGTGATCTAAGTATCACTACCAATTAGTTTATCTAATTAACATAGACTCCTCCATACATCAATGAGAATACACATTCCTCTAAAGCTCAAATAAAACTTTAACCAAAATAGATCATGATCTGTGCAATAAAACAGACCTTAACAAATTTAGATGATTTAAAAATCATACAAAGTACTTTCTTTGGAAAAATAGATTAAAATTAAAAATCAGTAAGAAAGGTATAGCTGCAAATCCCTAAATATTTGGATTAAATAATACACTTCCTAAATAATAGGTATATCAAAGAGCAAGTCATTAGAAAAATTTAAAAATCAAAAATATTTTAAACTAAGTTCAAAAAAATACCACTTATTATAATTTGGGGGATGTAGTTAAAACATAGCTTTGGGGGAAAATAATATTTAATTTATGCCTTAGAAAATTTTTTTAAAAGTTCCAAAATCCATAATCTAATTTTCTAACAGAAAAAATAGAGAAATAAGACTCTAATCCTAAAGTAAATAGAAGAAAATAAATAATAATAAATTAGATGTCAAATTAAGAACAGGAAAGCAATAGAAATAATGAATAAAAACAAGAGCTTGTTGATTTAAAAGATCAATAAAATTGCTAAACCTCTAACCAGGTTGAGCAAGAGAGAGTGAGACAAATAGCCAATACCAGAAATTAAAATAATAAATTCTGATCCCATACATATTAAAAAGATAATTACAGAATGCTAAGAACAATGTACTGCTAATCAAATAATCTAGATGGAATAGACCAACTCCTTGAAAGACACAGACTATAAAACCTCACACAAGAATAAATACATATCTTGAGTAGCCCTAAATCTATCAAATAAATGGAATTAATAATGACCTGGGACAGCTGGGTGGTTCAGTCAGTTAAGCATCTGCCTTCAGCTCAGGTAATGACCTCGGGGTCCTGGGATTGAACCCTGAATTGGGTTCCACTTCACTCAGCGGTGAGTCTGCTTCTCCCTCTCCCTCTGTGATCTTTCTCACTTTTACTCTCTCTCAAATAAAATAAAACCTTTTATTTTATTCTATCTTTTATTATTATGTTCAGTTAGCAAACATATAGTACATCATCAGTTTTTGATGCAGTGTTTGATGATTCATTAGTTGCATATAACACCCTGTGCTCATCACAACATATGCCCTCCTTAATACCCAATACCCAGTTACCCCAACACCCTGCTGCCCTCCCTTCTGTAACCTACAGTTTCCTAGAGTTCAGAGTCTCTCATGGTTTGTCTCCCTCTCTGATTTTTTCCCATTCAGTTTTCCCTCTCTTCCTCTGTGGTCCCCTATGCTACTCCTTATGTTGCACATATGAGTGAAACCATATGATAATGTCTCTCTTTGCTTGACTCATTTCACTTAGCATAATCCCCTCCTGTTCCATCCATGTTGATGCAAATGGTAGATATTCATCCTTTCTGATGGCTGACTAATATTCCATTGTATGTATTACCACATTTTTTTCTTTCCGCCCAAGAAAAATCATATGATTACTTAAGTAGATACTATAAAAAATTTGACAAAATCCTTGAAAAAACTGTCAGAAAACTAGGAATACAGGGAATTTTTCTAAATTTGATCAGGGACACCTACAAAACACCCTATAGCTACCATCACACTATTAGTGAGAGACTATGCTAATTTCAGGAAAAAGGCAAGATATCTTCTTGCACCACTACTATTCCACATCTTACTGGAAGTCTTATCCTGTAATTGTAGTGCAATTAGACCAGAAAAAAAGTGAAGAATCATACGGATTTAAAATGAGAGAAAGAAGGGTGCCTTGCTGGTTCAGGTGGTAGAGTGTAAAGCTGTTGATCTCAATGTTGTGGCTTTGAGACCCACATTGGGTGTAGAGATCACTTGAGTAAGCCTGGTGGTGGGTATTAAGGAGGGCACATATTGCATGGAGCACTGGGTGTAGTACATAAACAATGAATCTTGGAACACTGAAAAAATGAAATAAATAAAATAAAATAAATTCCTAGGTTAGCAACATGCTGAGAAGGTAATAGATTAATTGAATTTATAAATTGTATCAAAACTTATCAAACTGTGAGAAATTTAAAAAAAAATATTTAAGTGTACATTTAAAAATAAAACTATAAAAATATTGAACTTTAGATGGTAGGTTTTCTTTTTACAGTGATTTGAATCAGCAACTCTGAATCTGTTTTCCCTGTATGTTGCCTTGAGCAAATACATAAATACATTGAAAATAAATAAAGAAAACAAACAAACAAATAAATAAATACAATGGAATAAAGAAAACTCTATTTAGAAATGACATGATTGTATAAAAAATTCCAAGGAACCTACAGAACAAAACAACAAAAAATTCCAGGAGCTAAAGGAATATAACAAAGTGAAAGAATACAAAGTTAATATAAAAACAAGTAATGAATAATTGAAATTTTAAAAAAATTAACTACCTTTTATAATTGCACCAAAAAGGAAATATATATCATATATGATATATACCTATGCTCTAAAGGTAGAAAGTACAAAACAGATGAAAAAACTCAGGATGTAAGTAATACACAGATGTTTGGTGCTCATTAATTGCAGAACTCAGTATTGTTAAGAAGTCAATTCTTCCCAATTTGATCTACAAATTTGGTGCAATCCTGTTCAAAATCCCAAAAAGTTATATTGTAGGTATCAACAAATTCTTTCTAAAGTTCATATAGAAGGACAAAGAATTAGTTAATGAATACAATACTGAAGAAAAACAAATTTGTGGGATTCATAGTTCCTTATTTCAAGACTTTTACTATATATCTAGAATAATCAAGACTGCATGGTATTGACAATGAATAGACACACAAATTAAGAGTAGGGAACAGAGAACCCAGACAATAGATACAGACAAATATAGTTAACTGATCTTCAGCAGGAGAACAAAGTTAATTCAATGGCACTGGAACAAAGCAACAGGTGACGCTAGAACAAAGGGATATCTATATGGAAAAATGGGAGCTAGAAACAGAACTTAAATGTTTCACAAAAACTAACTCAAAATAAGCTAAAGAAATAAATGTTAAATGCAAAACTGTAAAACTTTTGAGAAAAAAAATGAGAAAATCTATGTTAACTTGTTTGTGATGAGTTTTTAGATATGACACCAAAATCACAAACAATAAAAAACAACTTCAGATTTATTAAATTTAAAATTTCTGCTTTGGCAAAAGACACTGTCCAGTTAATGAAAAGGCAGGACACAGATTGGGATAAAATATTTTTAAAACACATATCTGATAAAGGTATGGACTCAGGAATAACTCAGGAATAAGGAACAACTCAGGAATAAGAAAATAAACTTTTTTAAAAAAGATTTTAGGGGCACCTGAGTGGCCTGAGTTTTTTCATCTGTTTTGTACTTTCTATCTTTAGAGCACAGGTATATATCATACATGATATATATTTCCTTTTTGGTGCAATTATAAAAGGTATTTAATTTTTTTAAAATTCCAATTATTCATTACTTGTTTTTTATATTAACTTTGTATTCTTTCACTTTGTTATATTCCTTTAGCTCCTGGAAGTGTTTGTTGTTTTGTTCTGTAGGTTCCTTGGAATTTTTTATACAATCATGTCATCTCTGAATAGTTTTCTTTCTTCCATTTTATTTATATATTTGTTTTTTTGTTTTCTTTATTATTTTCAATGTATTTATCTATTTGCTCAAGGCAACATACAGGGAAAACAGATTCAGCGTTGCTGGTCCAAATTACTGTAAAAAGAAAACCTACCATCTAAAGTTCAATATTTTTATAGTTTTATTTTTAAATGTACACTTAAATATTGTTTAAAAATTCTCATGCATATTAAATGCACAATTTGATAAGTTTTGATACAATTTATAAATTCAATTAATCTATTACCTTCTAAGCATGTTGTCGACCTAGGAATTTATTTTATTTATTTCATTTTTTCAGTGTTCCAAGATTCATTCTTTATTTTAAAAAAAGATTTTTTTTTATTTATTTGACACAGAGAGAGAGATCACAAGTAGGCAGAGAGGTAGGCAGAGAGTAAGGAGGAATCAGGCTCCCTGCTGAACAGAGAGCCCAATTCCGGGCTCCATCTCAGGACCCTGAGATCATGGCCTGAGCTGAAGGCAGAGGCTTAACCCACTGAGCCACTCAGGTGACCCAGAAAATAAACTTTTTAAAAAATGGACAAAAAATATAAATAGACACATCACCATGGAAATATACAGATGGCAGGTAATGATATGTAAAGTTGCTCTATATTATTGTCATTAGGGAGATGCAAATCAAACAAAAAATTGCCATACACACCTAAGAAAATGCTAAAATCCAAACAGCTGATGATGCTAGTCACTGGTGAAGATGCAAGCAACAGAAACTATCATTTGTTGGTTATAATAATAACGAAATGGTAAAACCATACTTGAAGACAGTGAGGAAGTTCCTACAAAGCTTAATGTCCTACCATACATTCAGCCACTGTGCTCCTAGGTATTTGCCCAAACAATTTGAAAACTTATATTAAAAACTAGCATAGGAATTTAACAACTTATTTATAATTGCTCCAAACTGGAAATAACTAAGATATAGTTCACAGGTGAATGGATACAAGTACAGTGGTACATCTACATCTACAAAACAATACAGATGAATCTTAAGGTCATTTTGCTAGTAAAGTAGCCAGTTGGAAAAGAATACATAGCATGATGTCATTTATATGACATTCTGCAAAAGGCATGATGAAGTTACAGTAAACATATAAGTGGTTGGCAGTGGGAGGTTAAAGCCTGAATGGATAAGGCACAGTGAACCTATTGTGTATGGTGCAGTAGTAGCATATATGACACTACACTTGTCAAAAACCATAGAATTTTTATTTATTATATAGCAACCATACAATACATCATTTAGTTTTTGATGCAGTGTTCCAAGCTTCATTGTTTGAGTATAATAGAGCAATCTGTATGTTAACACCATCCCGATCAAAATATCATCAGTATTTTTCAAAGTGCTGGAACAAACAATCCTAAACTGTATATGGAACCAGAAAAGACCCCAAATAATCAAGGAAATGTTGAAAAAGAAAAACAGGAGAAAGAAAGGGAAAGTGAATTTGAGGAAATCAAAGTGGGGGAAAAAAACATGGGAGACAAACTGAGGGTTTGGGAGGAGAAAGGGTGGGGGGTTAGGTGAGCCTGGTGGTGAGAATTAAGGAGGGCATGTATTGCATAGAGCGCTGGGTGTGATGCATAAACAATGAATCTTAGAGCACTGGAAAAATTAAATTAAAAAAACAGAAAAACAAAGCTGGGGACATCACATTGCATGATTTCAAGCTATATTAAAAACCATTGACATTTATAGCACTGAGTGAACCTTATTATGTGCAAGTTAAAAAAATATTTAGCAGGTTAAGAGATCCTAGGATCAATGCAGAATGTAAAGGAAAAAAAAAGGTACTGCATTGTAACATGGATGGAAGGAAAAGGTGCTGACTTCTGTTACTAGGGGACTCAGTGGAATCTGAAAGATGAAAGGTAAAAGGGCACTGTATTTGATAAAGTTGTTTAAGAAGGGTATTTTGGTTAGCAATATTGAAAACATTATGTACACAAACTGGAATTGAACAGTTAGGTACATTGTTGGCAGATGATGTAGTTTCTCACTGTTGGGGTAAAAGGTTACAAAGAGAGGTTAGAATAATTCAAGTGATAATGGATTTGAATTGGAAGCATCAGTATAAGTCATGTTTAACTCAGTGTAACTCATTTATGTGTGTATATGTATGGCTACACATATAAATATTCATATATGTATATATACAATTATTGTGTATACACATATTTTCTTACTCTGTTAGCTGAGAAAGCAATGACAATCCAGTAATAAAAGCCACACCTAAAACCCAGATCTTGGTTTCTATACTCATATCCCATAAAACAAACCAGGATCCTTTAAAAAATGACTGATTCTATGAAAGGACAAGAAATATTAAAAAAATGGCTCAGAACATCTCATAGTGCCAGAAAATAAGGAAGTGCTAAATACCCCCCATACACACTAAGAAATCATGTCAAAGTGATACAGGAATGAACCAAAAGAGCTTTTTATTGTCAAAACTTGAAAAATTTGAACAAAATTAATGGCACCATATTACCCAAAGTAAAAAAAAAAAAAAGATATTTGTGAATACACAGTAATATAAACATGAATAAATAAATTGGGAAGAATAGACAGATTTCTTATATAAAAGGTTCAAAATAATAATTGTAGATATTTGGTCTCAAAGAGATGCAACATTACTCCTCACTCCTCAAATGTGGCCTTGCATAGTGACTGCCTTCCAAAGGGTACAGTATGAAAATTACAGGTAGGAGACAAAGTATCTTCACAGTGGAGAAACCTGACAAACACTACTTCAGGTAATAAAGGTTAAAGTAAATAGTGATAACTCATGTTGATAATATGAATCCATATGTTGATAATGTGAATCCTTGATCTGATACGATTAGAATGGTTCTTTACTTTCATGATTTTTCTCCCCAAAACCCCAAAACCCACTATTAATCATGAGAAAATAATTAGACAAATCCCACTTGAGACACACTCTATAGCAAACTTGACCAGTTTTCAAAACTGTGAAGATCATCAAAACAAAGAGAATCTGGTGAGCCTGGCTGGCTCAGTCAGTAGAAAATGCAACTCTTCATCTCAGGGTCATGAGTTTAAGCCCTACAGGCACATCGTGCCTAGTTAATCAAATATAAACAAACAAATAATTTTTTTAAATCAAGGAAAATCTGAAAAAGAGTTACAGTAGAAGAAACCTAAACAGACATGAAAACTAATTTTTTTAAAGATTTATTTATTTTGACAGCTAGAGATCACAAGTAGGCAGAGAGACAGGCAGAGAGGGAGAAGCAGGCCCTCCACTGAGCAGAGAGCCCGATGCGGGGCTCGATCCCAGGACGGTGGGATCATGACCCGAGCCGAAGGCAGAGGCTTTAACCCACCGAGCCACCCAGGCGCCCCATGAAAACTAAATTTAATGTGACATCCTGTATGGGATCCTGGAACAGAAATAGGACATTAGGTAAAGATAATAGAAATATGAATAAAATATAAGCTTCATCTCTATAATAATAATGTGTCAATATTGATTTTTTGTAGAAAAATATAACATATTAATGTTATGTTAATAGTATATAATATGCAACATTAACAATAGTGAAACAAAGGGTGGTATATTTGAGAAATGTCTGTTATCATTACAACCTTTATTTATAAATCTAAAACTTCTAAAAATAAGTTGTTTTAAAAATGTTTAAAAATCACTCACTGAGCGTTATATGCAACTAATGAATTATTGAATATGACATCAAGAACTAATGATGTACTATTTAGCTAACTGAACATAATAAAAAATCATTCAGTGTAATTCATCATAGTAACACAAAAGAGGGAAAACTTTATATGATCATCTCAAAAATAAAGAAAAATATTTTATAGAGTATTAAACCTATTCCTCATAAATATCATAGGAACTAGGAATTAAATAAAATTATTTAATGAGATAAAAAGAATTTACAAAAGAAATCAATTTCAAAATCATTGATAATGAATATATTTAAAAACATTGATAATGAATATATTCAAAGCTTTCCTCTGAGATTGGGAATAAAGAATTTTCTGTTACCATTTCTGTTCAACACTATGCTGGATGTCCTAATGCAATAAGTTATGGAAAAGGAATAGTGTGTAACAATTAGAAATGGAAAGTTATGTTTATTTAAAGACAACAAAATAGTGTGTGTGTCATCTATCATCTATTTCTCTATTATCTGTCTAATTTGAATGTATAAAATTAAAATTAAGAGTTAGTTTAACAAAGGTGCTGTATTAATAAGCAAATAATTACAATGATATCACTTCTGTGTGAAATAACAAAAATCAAGATTCATAAATATAACACTTTCAGGAATATCAGAAACATCAATTACATAGGTGCATGATCTACACATATTATAAAACATTATTCAAAGAAAGTAAATAATATTTTAGAAATGCAGGGATATAATATATTCAAATTGGCAGATTCAGTTACATATAAATTTTAATTCCTTCCCCAATCTCATTTTATTTATTTATTTCATTTTAAATTTTTTATTGTGTTATGTTAGTCACCATACAATACATCATTAGTTTTTGATGTAGTGTTCTGTGATTTATTGCCTGTGTATAACACCCAGTGCCCCACACAATCCACACCTTCCTTAATACCAAACTTGTTTTAAAGAATCAATGTGATAACATTCCAAATCCAAATCCTGTCAGGTTTTTTGGAAATGGCCAGTTTAATTTCAAAAGTTATATAGAATACAAAGAGCCCCCCAAAATCTCAGTCATCTTGATGAAAATGAGGAAAATTTATGAATTAAATGACAAAATTTCAAAATTTCAGTTTTATAGGTTGCAGTATAAGACTGTGTCCTGAGAACAGAAAACTAATCCAGTGGGGAATAAAATCAACTACACAAACAGATCAACAGATATGTGATTACTTGCTTTATAATAAATGTACTTTTTTGCATGATGAGTAAAGGGTGGTCTGTTCAAAAGTTGGTGCTAGATATACTGGATATCAATGTGAAAAAATGAGTCCAATTTTCAAACCATACAAAGGAAATAAAAATGGAAAGACTAAAATAGCAGTTGGGGGAGAATATCTGCAGGGGACCTGTCTTCAGTACTTTTTCTTACACTGAGAATATTAAATGATATGACTTGCCCATGCAGGGAACTTCTGGGGGAAATATGAATGATTATATGCAGAATAAACTCATTTGTTGAAGCCTAACAAATAAGCATGGTGCTGCTTTACCAAATTCTGGGCTACGGAGATGTATAGTAAATACATAAACTGTGTGGAATAAAAAGCTAAAGTGCTAAGCTAAAATATTTTTTAGCACAAGGTTAAATTATCCCTAGTTTACGGAGCTGAGTTTAAAAAAGAAACTGCAGGGGCGCCCGGGTGGCTCAGTCAGTTAAGCGTCCAACTCTTGATATCAGCTTAGGTCATGATCTCAAGGTCCTGGGATGGAGCTCTGTGTCAGGCTCCTTGCTCAGTGGGGAGTCTGCTGGAGAGTCTCTTTCTTCCTCTACCTCTGCCCCTCCCCTATGTTCTCTTTCTCTAAAAGGAATAAATAAACAAATCTTTAAAATAATAAAATAAATAGGAAACTGCAGTGGCAACAAGTATGAAAAACAAGTAGAATGATAAAAAATAAAATTAATTTGAATCCCCCTCAATAATTACAGAGACACATAATTCCAAACATATCTAGACTAAGAAAGAGTAGCCTCTAAGATATTTAGGTTCATTCTTTAAGGGAACATGGATATTTTGATGGCTAATTTTTCTCCATGAGTGATTCACATAGATGATATCCTCATGAGAAATTTATACCTGAAGTTTTGCTGTGATTCAAGTTGAAAACCTTGTAATTCATTGGTATTGTTTTTATGACACATTATTGTGGTGGATCTAAATTCACATGCAGATACATTTATTTCTGTTAGATTATTTTGAGTTTTCTAAGGTGCTATGAAATAATGTGGATCATAAATGAACAACTCACAATTGAAGGACCTTGGAATTTGCACCCAGAAGTTTGAGATTCAGGTATATACATGAGATTGAATAAAATCATAAGCATCTGAGACCTGATATATAGCTTCTTATTATCACATGACATTATTAGGTTTACTTTAGGAAGAAAACATATACTATGAGTGATGCCATTTTTTTCCTCCTCTGGCATCTGGAAGATAGAGGAAGATATAAAGACTGGTTAAGAGTAAGATATTGTTTCTGCATAAATGCCCCTGACCAAGGTACTTCATTTGCTCCGACTTGACTTCAGTGAATCTCTGGTTTATAGTCAAAGGAATGTGGTCTTTTTTGAGTAAGGACAACCAATATCCCTAATGTAGAAGCCACAGAGGAGCACATGAGCAATGCATATATGAGATGTATATTTTTCATCTTTGACTACTGTCCCAACCCTGTCTGCAAAGACAAAGATAAATGGACAAGAGAACCATTTCACTCACTTCACCTGGGACACCATTAACTACCCAGTTGTCCTACACTGAATTTATCATATATCCAGTTTACTTGGGATCAGAGATTGAGAATGACATCCATAGTAAGAGTTTTCAGTACAAAGAAGTCTAGGTAGAAGGGGTACCATGATTTGAGTAAATTATGATGTCTTGAGGAAGTATGATAACATAAAAATCATGCTAGGATTACATAGGGGCCCAGAATAAATGATAGTCCCAGATTGTGAAGTGGAAGAAGGGGTTCTTAGCTTTACTAGAGTAGAAATTCTAATGATGGGCTTCTGATAATAAATCTCCTGTGTAAAACTTGTTCATCCACCTCTTCCTGTCTCCTTTCAAGTGAGAAATACTCTTATACTAACTGCATTTTGGTGCTTCATTATCACATTTTTTTGGAAATTATACTCCACTTTTTAAAAATATTGTGTATGGCAGTAATCTGATTGGCATGATATGCACCATTACATGAATTAGGGCTAGTTAACTATCTTTGGTAATGAAAAATTCCAAATTGATTTTTAAACTAGGGTAGACTTACTTCTGGGGCATTTAAGTTCACTTTCAAACAACATAACTTTAAATTTTATTTATTTATTTGTCAGAGAGAGAGCAGGAGCGAGCACAGGCAGACAGAGTGGCAGGCAGAGGCAGAGGGAGAAGCAGGCTCCCTGCTGAGCAAGGAGCCCAATGTGGGACTCGATCCCAGGACGCCAGGATCATGACCTGAGCCGAAGGCAGCTGCTTAACCAACTGAGCCAACCAGGCGTCCCACAACATAACTATTATTATGCATTCCTTTTCTCCCAGGGTCATGTATATGATGGGCTCTTCAAGAGAAGAATTTCATTTTTCACCTGAGCTTGCTTTAACTGAAAGCTGAAAGAGTTTTATGATTCATTTGGAATTTCTATGCTGCAACATTAGCTTGGGTCTAAATGACCAAGTAGACAAAGTCAACCATTATATTATTTTATATTTTCAAAGTATGGGTCCTTTTCAGATTATGAATATTCAAGTCTCCTGACAACTGTGGACAAAAGATTGAGAGTGATACATTTGTTTTCCTGTGGATGTAGCAATGAAATTAGAAGCTTATTGGTCTACTATTTACTGTTTAGGAGTAGTTCCCAAGAGATGCAGTTTTCTTTTCCTTTTTAAAAACATCTTAACTTAATTTTTTTTTCAGTGATCCAAGATTCATTGTTTAAGCACCACACCCAGTGCTCAATGCAATGCATGCATTCTTAGCACCAACCACCAGGCTCACCCATCCTCCCATCCCCTTCCCCTCCAAAACCCTCATTTTGTTTCTCAAAGTCCAGTCTCTCATATTTCATCTCCACCTCCAATTTCCCCCAATTCACTTTTCCTTTCCTTCTATTGTCCTCTATGGTATTCCTTATGCTCCACAAATAAGTGAAACTATATGATAATTGATTTTCTCTGCTTGACTTATTTCATTCAGCATAATGGCCTCCAGTCCCATCCATGTTGATACAAATTTGGGTATTCATCATTTATCATGGCTGCCTTATATTCTATTGTATATATGGACCATATTTTCTTTATCCATTCATCTGTTGAAGGGCATCTTGACTCATTCCACAGTTTGGCCATTGTGGTCATTGCTGCTATGAACATTGGGTTACATATGACCCTTCTTTTCATTACATCTGTATCTTTGGAGTAAATACCCAGTAATGCAATTGCAAGGTCATAGGGTAACTATTTTTAATCATGTGGACAGAAATGGACAGAAGACACGAACAGACACTTCTCCAAAGAAGATGTATGAATGGCTCACAAACACATGAAAAAGTGTTCATCATCATTAGCCATCAGGGAAATTCAAATCAAAACCACTTTGGGATACCACCTTACACCAGTTAGAATGGCCAAAATTAACAGTACAGGAAACAAGTGTTGGAGAGGATGTGGAGAAAGGGGGGCTTAACACGGTTTTCCACTTTGGAAAACAGTATGGAGATGCCTCAAAAAATAAAAATAGAGGTACAGTTTTCAACTTTGACTACTCTCCTATTCCTGTCCTCTTAAATAAAGACTACTGAAGAGTACTTTCTGACATTCTACACTAGGGACGCATGAGAGCTATCCAGACTAACCTTGCTGAATCTTTCTAAACTCCAATACACTTTGTCACAAGGGTTTAAGAATGCCAACTCAAGTTAGAATTTTGAGGATCAAATAGATCTATAATTAGAATGCCATGGCTTTGTTCATATTTTATGATAATATAAAAATTATGCTGACACTAGCATAGGTGCCATTCTCAGGAAGGGATGTAGAAGTGTTCTAGGGTAAGAAAACATAGCTATGAAAGCAGATATAATAAAGAAAGAAGAACAAGTAGTCATTGAAATTTTGGATAAGAAATTGTATCTGAATGAAAGCATCAGATTGGACGGTGATTGCCCCAGTAAACTGGAAAAAGAAAACAAAGGAAGGAAGGAAGGAAGGAAGGAAGGAAGGAAGGAAGGAAGGAAGGAATAAACTGGAATAAAAAAAAGTTATGCTACTAAATGGCAAAATTAGAAATACAGCACCATAGAAACCAACTTATTTTTTATTTCAATATACAATGTAGCAGCCCTATTCTTTGGTAACTCCAGCAATTCAAATGCCTTTTAGAATGCATTGAAGACTGTTGCAAGAACTGAAAATGGTAAAAGTCCATATGTTCTTTTCCACAACTAAGCTATTCTTAGAATTCAAGTACTCTGGAGATAGCCACAAAAATTTCCTGAGTTGCTCTGCAGTTTGTTTTCAATTTAACACCCTAGACAGGGGATGCATACTGGCTGTTACATGGATTTTTGCCTCCAGTTGACATTCTTTGACTAATGATAAAGTCATAATGGAAGCAAAATGGTAACCCCCACATCAGGGAGTAAATAACAAGTTCTCAGGATTCCAACTATACACTTCTTGCAACAACTCAGGCTATTCTTTGTACCCTGGAGACCCAACATGAGGGGCTGCTGGCAGGAGTTCCTGAAATATTTCTATACAAGATGAGTAGGAAGAAGTTAAATACTGTATTCAGAAGCTGGATGACTCTTCCACTGATTTTCACTGAGGCATTTTCTAAATTTAAATATATAAATCCATGTGAAAATTATAATAGATCACTGAATCTCTCCATTTTTATGGGATTTGTTTCCAGGAATTCAACAGAAGTGGGAGAAAAAGCAAGTTGATGGTAAGAACAGATAGTTTCTCAGATATTGGTGGCAGCTATCCAATTCTGGGAAAATATATAGAAATATAAGACATAATTTGGTGGTGTTATGCAATTTTAGTTGTCCACCTATAATTATTCACAAAAATATTGTGAATAATTCATATTAATTCATATAATTATTTGGGGCCACCAACAAACAAGAAGGCAAACTGTAATGTGAAGTCATTAAGTAACTACTGGAAAGTCAAGATGTTGGAAAAAGGAAGAGTCTGAGGAAAATGCAAGGGATACAATCTCACTGAATCTTCACCACCTTCTCAACAGGATCCTCAACAGCCCCAGGAAATTGGACAGGAAATAATTGGCAAATAGTGCAAACTAATGGGCAAAATTGAGTGAAATGGACAAAGATAATGGAACCTCAAACCTGGGAATGGGATAAATTTGCATGTCTATTTTCCCCAACTTAATCTTTTCCTACATTTGTGCATGCATGTGTGTGTGTGTGTGTGTGTGTGTGTGTGTGTGTGTGTACTGGAGCCATGGATTCTGCAATTCTATTTACCTTTCTTCTTTTGCTTAGCCCAGAAAAACATCCAAGGTGTGGGTGTTTTTGGACAATCATCTACCTGTTCTTTCTCTTCTGAAATTTCTGTGAAAGTAGGTCGTCCCATAGAAGAATATGCCTTATCTGTCAATGTGCTTCATAATCTGACAGGAAGGGAACTGCTGCCTAGTTGGATAAACTACAGGCTATCATATTTGATACCATGGATGTATTGTTTTTGGAGCACCTGAGATGCACTCCATCTAGGTTGGTAAATATGTGCTTTCTGATGGGAAAGTGGCAGCCTCACCCAATGCTAATAAGTTTACACCCAAATTATAAGAAATAGAAATAGAATAAGAAATCTCTCTTTATGGGCCTCCAGACAAATTGTAGCAGTTTAATAAAAGGGATTGATTCCATTGTTAAAAATTATAATTAAAAATATGACCACATATAGAACATGTTCTCTATTTCTAGTTCAAATGCATATAACAAGTAACCAGAAAAGAAGATGTGGTTGATATATACAATGGAATATTACTCAGCCATCAGAAAGATGAATATCTACCATTTACATTGGCATGGATGAAACTGGAGAGTATTATGCTAAGTGAGATAAGTCAGTCAGAGAAAGACAGTTATGGTTTCACTCATATGTGGAACATAAGAAATAGTGAAGAGGGCAGTAGGAGAAGGGAGAGAAAACTGAAGGAGAAGAAATAAGAGAGATAGACAACCCATATGAGACTCGTGAGTCTGGGAAACAAGCTGAAGGTTGTGAAAAGGGAGGTGGGTGGGAGGATGTGGTAACTGTGTGATGGGCATTTAGGAGGGCATGTGATGTGGTGAGCACTGGGTGTTATACATAACTAATAAATCACTAGACATTACATCAAAAACTAACAATGTACTATACATTGGGTAATTGAATTTAAATTTTAAGAAAGGGAAAAGTTATATAAACAGAACATAATTTAAAGAGGACATTTACCTTACAATTCTCTCATATCTGTCAGAAAGAAAGAAATGACAAGGAAGGTAATTTGTTTACAGATTTGTACATAATGTAAGAGAAATAATTCCTCTAACACCTGTGGTAGCCAACCTTGCCACTCCTTACAGTGGTGGATTCAATTTTTTTTTATAATAGACATGTTCAGCTTCTTTTTAAAACTTTACCTAAGAAGTCAAGTATCCTGCTTAACTTTTCCTATGGAAGCTTTTGATTTCTGTGGCAGCTGATTCCCCAGGGATTCAAAGATTCACCTACTGTATTCTCTAGACATTTATAAGAAAGCTTAAAATGTTTCTCCACCTTAAGTTTCCATATTAATTCAACCCTGGTTGATTTACTGTTAGCTGTTAATATCTTAAATGCTAGTAAAAATTATACTTTAGCTTTACTAAATTTCTTAGTCCCCAAGGACTAAAGCCTTCTTGGGTAAGTTGCAATACCATCAAACTGAAGTCAAATATTTGGGGTACGTATTATTGGCCAACAGATGGAAGATAGTTTCAGTAGATGAAATCAGATTTCAGCCTAATATACCAATGAAACAATGTACTACACATACACACACAAAACAAATCTCCAGCAATTTAGAGGATTGTAGCTCCTTGACTTTTATGAAAATGTTAAGTCTCTCCTGAGACATTACATAAAGTATCAAAATTGTAGTTAAAACAAGCTGAAGAACCATTAAAGTCTTAAAATAGTTGTTTTTTTATTCATCTATATTACTTTTAACTCGATAAAACATTATACATTTTCTGTCATAAGATTAAAGGTGCTTCTAATAGTGTGCTTATTCAGAAAATTAGGCCCTGGTTATAGGCATATTGCTTACTCTTCTGTGTTATTGGATTTTGTTGCTCTGAGAGCTCAAGGGTATTATCAATACATAGTGGCAACCACTTTCCTGATTGATAAAACTCAGGCTTTGACCTTAAGACACTTAGCTTACTAATAGAAATCTCATGCTGTTATTATTTTACAAGTTCTTAAAACTCATTCATCTCTCAGTGTGTTGACTGGCTAGCTATGAACAAATATTATTATATAATCCTAGTGCTATTCTGTGCAAGTGTAACCTTTTAAACCTTTCTATTATATTTCAAGGTCCTGAGAAAATGGGTTGAACATGACTGTCTCACAGTCATTGAGATATATAGTAAACCTTGCTATGATTTACCTATTATTATTGCCAGTGTTGATATAATATTGTTCACTGATATGTACTGTGTTAGAGACCCAGAGGGTATATAAAAACACCTTATTTAGTAGTCAACTCTCATGAAATTTTAGAAGCTTTTGTTTTCCCAAACAAAAAGTCACTTATGTATAGCTTTTATACCAGCTGTTACATTAATCATCATTCTTTTAAAAACATTTTTCCAAGTTGATTGATGTATAATTGATATACAGACAAACTTCATTTAATTGCACTTTCCTTTTTTGTGCTTTGCAAGTATTTCATTTATTACAAATTGAAGGTTTGTTGCAAACTTCATCAAGCAAATCTATCAGTGCCATTTTTCTAACAGTAATTAGTTTGTGGTTCTGAGTCACATTTCAATAATTCCTATAACGTTTCAAACTTTGTCATTATTAGTATATTTGTTATGGTGATCTGTGATCAGTGATTGTGACTGAAAGCTCAGATGATGGTAGCATTTTTTAGCAATAAAGTACTTTTGAATTAAAGTATATAAATTTTTGAGACAAAATGCTATTATACATGGAATAGACTACAATCTGGTGTAAACACAGATTTATATGCACTGGGAAATGGAAAAAATGATTCACTTTTTTGTAATATTAGCTTTATTGCAGCAGTTTGGAACCAAAACCACAATATTTCTGAGGCAATCCTATACAGAAACAAAACATATGATCAATGTATATAATTTGATGACTTTGTACATATACATTCATGTTACTATCACTGCAATACAGTCACTAAACATGCTCATTCCCACCAAAAGTATTATATTTGTGCGTCTCTTTGTTCTGTGTGTGTGTGTGTGCAGTGTGTGTGCAACACTTAGCATGAAATGCATTCTCATAACACATTTTAAAATACACATTACCTTATTATTAACACAGGCACTATGTTGCATGTCAGGTCTTTGGAGCTTACTCAACTGGTATAACTAAAACTTTACACCCATCAAACAACTACTCAAATCTCTCTCCCCCAAGTCCCTGACAATTATCATTCTATTTTATACTTCTATATCACTGACTCTTTTATATGCCACATATAAGAAGAATCACACAGAATTTATTCTTTTGCGAATAACTTATTACACTTAGCATAATGGTTTATCAAAATGTACATTTTGTCACAAAAGACACCATTTCCTTTTTTAAGGTTGAGTAATATTTCATTGTATGTATAATTTTAATCTCTTAATAATATGATGGATATTTGGGTTATTGGCTATTGTGAATGATTCTGCAATTTAGATGGTACTGCAGATATATCTTTTAGATCCTGATTTAAATATAAACCCAGAAGTGGGCTTGCTGGATCATTTTATATATATATGCACATATATATGTGTGTATATACATATATACTCATATATAAATTCAATATATATATGGAAACTTTATGCTCTTTTCCATTATGACAATTTTTGTCCCAACCAACAACATACCAAGATCCCATTTTCTTCATTTCTTTGTCAATACCTATTGTAATTTGTAAGCTGACCATAGTCACTCGAATGCATGTAAGATGATAGCACAATGTAGTTTTGATTTGCATGTCTCTGATGATTAGTGATGTTAAGCATCTTTTCATATATCTGTTGACAATTTGTATGTTTTCTTTGGAGAATTTTATGTTCTGGTTATCTATAGTGATCTATTTATCTATCTGTTATCTGCCATCTATCTATCCATCCTATCATCTATCTCTCTATCATCTATCATCTACATATGCATCTATCTATTATCTATCATCTACCTATTTAATATCTATCTTCTATTTTCTATCTATCTATAATCTATTTTTCATCTATCATCCATCTATTATCTATCTATCATCTATCTATCCATCTTTCATCTACCATCTATCTATCATCTATTTATTGCCATTGAAGGAGTTTTTAAAAACATAATTTAGATATTATCACCTTTCAGATATATAGCTTGCAAGTATTTTTCCCTTTTCGTTTTATTGATGACTTTTGTTTTGCAGAAGCTTTTGATTTAATGTGGTCCCACTTGTTTATTTTTCTTTTGTTACCTGTTTTTTTTAATGTCATTAAAAAAATCCTTGCACATTCCAATGTCAAGGAGCTTCTCCCTCTCTGCATTTTCTCCAGAAGTTTTGCAGCTTCTGGTCTTACATTTAAATATTTATTAAGAATTGGTCAATAAATTCTGGACACTGAAAGGAAATTTAAAAAGTAAATAAAAATAAAAAAAGAATTGGTTATGTGTATGTTGAAACACATGGGTCCAATTTTATTCCTTTTTATGAAGATACCTAATTTTCCTAGAGCCATTTATTGAATAGACTATATTTTCTTTATTTTATATTCATGGTGCCCTTTTTGAAGGGTACATAAGCTTTGTCTATGTTTGTGGATTTATTTCTGGGCACTCTATTATGTCCCATTGGCTTATGTGTCTGTTTTTAAACCAATAGTGTACTGCTTTTTTTTTTTTTAAGATTTCATTTATTCATTTGACAGAGATCACAAGTAGGCAGAGAGGCAGGCAGAGAGAGAGGAAGGGAAGCAGGCTCCCCGCTGAGCAGAGAGCCCGACGTGGGGCTGGATCCCAGCACCCTGAGATCACGGCCTGAGCGGAAGGCAGAGGCCTTAACCCACCGAGCCACCCAGGCGCCCCTAGTGTACTGCTTTAATTACTTTTGTTTGTAATGTAGTTTGAGGTCAGAAAGTGTGATGCCTGTAGTTTTTTATTCTTCTTCAAGATTTCTTTGGTTTTCTTATAAATTCAGGATTTTTTTCTGTGACAAAATATGTAGTTTTAATTATGATAGAAATTACATTAAATTTGAAGATCCTTTTGGTTCATAAAGTCATTTTAGCAATACTATGCCTTCAGTCCATGCACATAAAATATATTTTCATAAAAATATATCTTTTCATTTAATTCTTTCTTTCATCTGTTTGTTTTTACTTTTTGAGCATTTTTTACTTTTAAAATAAAAGCATAATGGTTTTAGTCAATCACATCATTTTAAAAAGTTTTTATTAAATTTAATTAATATATACTGTGATATTGGTTTCAAGAGTAGAATTTAGTGAGTCATCATTTGCAAGTGTCTGTATAGTGCTCATCACAACAAATGCCCTTCTTAATACACATCACCCAATTACCACATGCCCCAGCAACTCTCAGTTTGTTCTCTATAGTAAAAAGTCTCTCGTGGTTTACTTCCTCCTTGTTTTGCCCCTTACTCTATGTTCATCTGTTTGTTTGTTTTCTCAAATGCCACATTTGACTTTTGAAATCATATGGTATTTGTCTTTCTCTGACTGACTTACTTTGCTTAGCATAATACACGCTGGCAGTACCACATCATTGGAAATGGCAAGATTTCATTCTTTTTGAAGGCTGAGTAATAGTCCATTAGATAATATACACCACATTTTCTTTATCCAATCATCAGTCAGTGGAGATTTGGGTTCTTTCCATAATTTGGCTTTTGTGGATAACATTGCTATAAAAATGGGTTACATGTGCCCCTTTGAATCAGTATTTTTGTATCCTTTGTGTAAATGTAGTGTAAATGTAGTAGTGCACTGGCTGGGTCATAGTAGCTCTATTTTGAACATTTTGAGGAACCTCCATACTATTTTCCAGAGTGGCTGCACCAGTTTGCATTCCCAACAATAGTGTAAGGGGGTTCTCCTTTCTCTCAATCCTTGCAAAAAATCTTTTATTTCCTGTGTTTTAATTTTAGCCATTCTGACAGATGTGAGGTGGTATCTCATTGTGATTTTGACTTGTATTTCCTTGATGATGAGTGAGTGATGATTATCATTTCATGTATCTTTAAGCCATCTATATGTCTTTGGGAAGATGTCTGTTCATGACTTCTGCACATTTTTAATTGGATTATTTGGGTTTTTTAGGTATTGAGTTTTATAAATTATTTATATATTTAGGATAATAAACCTGTATCAGATATGTCATTTGCAAATATCCTCTCTCATTTCCTCAGTTGCATTTTAGTTTTGTTGATTGTTTTCTTTGCTATACAGAAGCTTTCATTTTGATGTAGCCCATTTATTTTTGCTTTTGTTTTCCCTACTTCATGAAACATATCTAGAATGAAGTTGCTATACTTTGTCAAAGAGGTTACTGCCCATGTTCTATTCCAGGATTTTTATGACCTTATCTCTCATATTTAGGTCTTTTGTCCACTTTGAATTTATATTATGTGTATAGTGTAGGAAAGTGGTCAAGATTCATCATTTGCATATTGCTGTCCACTTTTCCCAGCACCATTTGTTGCAGATGCTGCCTTTTTTCCATTAGATAGTCTTCCCTTCTTTGCTGAGGATTAACCAACCATACAGTTGTGGGTTTATTTCTGGATTTTCTATTTTGTTATATTGATCTATGTGTCTATTTTTGTGCTAGTACCATACTGTTTTGATCACAATAGCTTTGTAATATAACATGAGGTCTGGAATCATGATGGCTTCAATTTTTTTTTTTTTTCAAATTGCTTTGACTATCTGGGGTCTTTTTTGGTTTTATATTAATTTTATGATTGTTCTAGTTCTATGAAAAATGTTGCTGGTAATTTGTAAGTATTGCATAAAATTGTAGGTTGCTTTGACAATATTTTTTTCTTCCAGTCAATGGGCTTGGAGTGTATTTCCCTTTTTTTCTATCATCTTCAATTTTTTTCATAAGTGTTATATAATTTACAGAGTACTGAGACCTTACTTCTTTAGTTAGCTTTATTCCTAGGTATCTTATTATTTTGGGTGCCATTATGAGTGGTATGGTTTTCTTAATTTCTCTTTCTGCTGCTTCATTAATTGCTTAGAAATGAAACAGATTTGTGCACATATATTTTGTATCCTATGACTTCGCTAAATTTTTATCAGTTCTGGCAGTTTTTTAGTGGTCTTTTTAAAAACATAGAATATCATCTGCAAATACTGAAAGTTTTAATTCTTCCTTACTGATTTAGATAACTTTTATTTCTTTTTGTAGTTTGATTACTGTGGCTTTCAGCAATATGATAAATAAAAGTGGTGAGAGTGAACATCCTTGTTTTATTCCTCACCTTGTGGGGAAAGCTCTCAGTTTTTTCACATTAAGGATGATGTTAGCTGTGGATTTTTCATTGATGGCCTTTATTATGTTGAGGTATGTTCCCTCTAAATCTACTTTTTGAAGGTTTTTTATCATGAATGGATCTTGTACTTTGTCAAATACATTCTCTGTATCCATTGAAAGGATCCAATGGTTCTTTAGGTCCATATATGCAATGGAATGTGGTGTATCACATTGACTGATTTGTGAATATTGAACAACACTTGCAACCAGTGAGTAATTCCCACTGGATTGTGGTGAATGATCTTTTCAATGTATTCTTTGGACTCAGTTTGCCCATATATTATTGATAATTTTTGCTGCATGTTCATCAAGAATATTGGTCTGTAGTTTTCTTTTTCAGTAATCCCTTTATCTGTTTTTTGGTATCAAGGTAATGCTGGCTTCATAATATGAATTTGGAAGTTTTCCTTCCTTTCCTATGTTTTGGAATAGTTTGAGAAGAATAGGTACTTCTGATTTTTAAAGTTTGTTAGGTTCGGGGCACCTGGGTGGCTCAGTGGGTTAAAGCCTCTGCCTTCGGCTCGGGTCATGGTCCCGGGGTCCTGGAATGGGTCCCACTCTGCTCGGTGGGGAGCCTGCTTCCTCCTCTCTCTCTCTCTCTCTCTCTCTCTCTCTCTCTCTCTCTGCCAGCCTCTCTGCCTACTTGTGATCTCTCTGTCAAATAGATAAACAAAATCCTTTTTAAAAAAAGTTTGTTAGGTTCACTTCAGGGTTTTCTATTCTATTCTATTGATCTGTGTGTCACTTTTTTTTGCCAGTTGATCACTATAGCTTTATAATGTAACTTGAAGACTATAATTAAAATGTCTTCAGGTTTGCTTTTATTTCAAAGGTAGTTTTAGCTATTTGTGTTCTTTTGTGGTTCCACACAAACTTTAGGATTGTTTGTTCTAGCTCTGTTAACAGTGCTCTTGGTATGTTTATAGGAATTACATTAAACATGTAGATTGCTTTAAGTAACATAGACATTTTAAAAATATTTGTTCATCAATACATGAGCATGTATATTTTTCAAGTTCCTTGTGTCATCTTCAGTTTCCTTCACAAGTGTCCTGTAGTTATCAGGGTACAGGTATTTTAACTTTATGGTAAAATTTATTCTGATGTATCTTAGTTTTTGATGCAACTGTAAACGGGATTTGATTTCTCTTTCTTATTTATTTATTTATTTATTTATTTATTTATTTATTTTAGTCACCATACAGTACTTCATTAACTTTTGATATAGTATTCCATGATTCATTGTTTGGATATAACACCCAGTTTCATCAAAATATGTGCCCTCCTAATACCCGTCACTTGGCTAACCCATGCTCTCATCCCTTTCCTTTCTGAAATCCTCAGTTTGTTTCCTGGAGTCCATAGTTTCTTGAGGTTCATCCCCCACTCTGAACTGCCCCCTTTTATTTTTCCATTTCTTCTTCTAATGTCCTCCATGCTATTCCTCATGTTCTACATATAAGTAAAACTATATGATAATTGTTTATCTCTGCTTGATTTATTTCACTTAGCATAATCCCCTCCAGTTCCATCCATGTCCATGCAAATGGAGGGTGTTCATCCTTTCTGGTGGCTGAGTAATATTCCTTTGTCTATGTGGACCACATCTTCTTTATCCATTCATCTGTTGAAGGGCATCTTGGTTTTTCCCACAGTTTGGCTGTTGTGGACATTACTGCTATGAACACTGGGGTACATTTGTAACTTCTTTTCACATCTGTATTTTTGGGGTAAAACCCAGTAGGGCAATTGCTGGGTTATAGGGTTGTTCTATTTTTAACATCTTGAGGAACCACCATACTGTTTTCCAAACTGGCTGTACCAACTTGTTTTCCCACCAACAGTGTAACAGGGTTCCTCTTTCTCCACAACTTCTCCAACATTTGCTGCTTCTTGTCCATTTTTGCCATTCTAACTGGTGTAAGGTGGTATCTCAAAGCGGTTTTGATTTGAATTTCCCTGATGGTTAATGATGATGAATACTTTTTCATGTGTTTGTAAGCCATTCTGTGTCTTCTTTGGGGAAGTGTCTGTTCATGTCTTCTGCCCATTGATTCACTCAATTATTTTTTTTCTAAAGTATCTTTATTTTATTTTATTTTTTAATTTTATTTTTATTTAAACATATAATGTAACCCCACCCCCCTCTCCCAACACCCCTCCCCCCACCCCTCTCAGTTTGTTTTATGGCATTAAGAGTCTCTTTTGGTTTGTCTCCCTCCCGATCCCATCTTCTTTCATTTTTACTTTTCCTACCCCCTTAACCCCCACCCCCATTGCATCTCCACTTCCTCACATCAGGGAGATCATATGATAGTTGTCTTTTTCCAATTGACTTATTTCGCTAAGCATAATAGCCACTAGTTCCATCCATGTCGTCACAAATGGTAAGATTTCATTTCTTTTGATGGCTGCATAGTATTCCATTGTATATATATACCACCTCTTCTTTATCCATTCATCTGTTGATGGACATCTAGGTTATTTCCATAACTTGGCTATTGTGGACATTGCTGCTATAAACATTCGGGTACACATGCCCCTTTGGATCACTACATTTGTATCTTTAGGGTAAATACCTAGTAGTGCAATTGCTGGGTCATAATGTAGCTCTATGTTCAATTTTTTGAGGAACCTCCATGCTGTTTTCCAGAGTCGTTGCACCAGCTTGCATTCCCACCAACAGTGTAGGAGGGTTCCCCTTTCTCCACATCCTTGCCAGCATCTGTCATTTCCAGATTTGCTCATTTTAGCCATTCTTACTGGTGTGAGGTGGTATCTCATTGTGGTTTTGATTTGTATTTCCCTGATGCCCAGTGATGTGGAGCACTTTTTCATGTGTCTGTTGGCCATCTGGATGTCTTCTTTGCAGAAATGTCTGTTCATGTCCTCTGCCCATTTCTTGATTGGATTATTTGTTCTTTGGGTGTTGAGTTTGCTAAGCTCTTTATAGATTTTGGATACTAGCCCTTTACCTGATATGTCGTTTACAAATATCTTCCCATTCTGTCAGTTGTCTTTTGGTTTTGTTGACTGTTTCCCTTGCTGTGCAAAAGCTCTTGATCTTGATGAAGTCCCAATAGTTCATTTTTTCCCTTGATTCCCTTGCCTTTGGTGTTGTTCCTAGGAAGAAGTTGCTGTGATTGAGGTCGAAGAGGTTGCTGCCTGTGTTCTCCTCAAGGAT
Source organism: Taxidea taxus jeffersonii (assembly GCA_003697995.1). Taxonomy (NCBI): domain Eukaryota; kingdom Metazoa; phylum Chordata; class Mammalia; order Carnivora; family Mustelidae; genus Taxidea; species Taxidea taxus. Next base: position 35,377 of record RCUC01124587.1, on the reverse strand, counting down.
TTTGATGAATTCTTTCTCACGTTGAGGTCCTTCATCCATTTTGAGTCTATTTTCGTGTGTGGTGTAAGGAAATGGTCCACTTTCATTTTTCTGCATGCAGCTGTCCAATTTTCCCAACACCATTTGTTGAAGAGGCTGTCTTTTTTCCATTGGATATTCTTTCCTGCTTTGTCGAAGATTAGTTGTCCATAGAGTTGAGGGTCTGTTTCTGGGCTCTCTATTCTGTTCCATTGATCTATGTGTCTGTTTTTGTGCCAGTACCATACTGTCTTGATGATGACAGCTTTGTAATAGAGCTTGAAGTCTGGAATTGTGATGCCACCAACTTTGGCTTTCTTTTTCAATATTCCTTTGGCTATTTGAGGTCTTTTCTGATTCCATATAAATTTTAGGATTATTTGTTCCATTTCTTTGAAAAAATTGGATGGTATTTTGATAGGCATTGCATTAAATGTGTAGATAGCTTTAGGTAGCATAGACATTTTCACAATATTTTTTCTTCTGATTCATGAGCATGGGACATTTTTCCATTTCTTTGTGTCTTCCTCAATTTCTTTCATAAGTACTTTATAGTTTTCTGAGTATAGATTCTTTGCCTCTTTGGTTAGGTTTATTCCTAGGTATCTTATGGTTTTGGGTGTAATTGTAAATGGGATTGACTCCTTATTTTCTCTTTTTTCTGTCTTGTTGGTGTAAAGAAATGCAACTGATTTCTGTGCATTGATTTTATATCCTGACACTTTACTGAATTCCTGTACAAGCTCTAGCACTTTTGGAGCAGAGGCTTTTGGGTTTTCCACATATAGTATCATATCATCTGCAAAGAGTGATAGTTTGACTTCTTCTTTGCTGATTTGGATGCCTTTAATTTCTTTTTGTTGTCTGATTGTTGAGGCTAGGACTTCTAGTACTATGTTGAATAGCAGTGGTGATAACGGACATCCATGCCATGTTCCTGACCTTAGCGGAAAAGCTCTCAGTTTTTCTCCATTGAGAATGATACTTGTGGTGGGTTTTTCATAGATGGCTTTGATAATATTGAGGTATGTGCCCTCTATCCCTACACTTTGGAAAGTTTTGATTAGGAAGGGATGCTGTACTTTGTCAAATGCTTTTTCAGCATCTATTGAGAGTATCATATGGTTCTTGTTCTTTCTTTTGTTAATGTATTGTATCACATTGATTGATTTGCGGATGTTGAACCAACCCTGATGCCCTGGAATAAATCCTACTTTGTCGTGATGAATAATCCTTTTAATGTACTGTTGGATCCTATTGGCTAGTATTTTGGTGAGAATTTTCACATCTGTGTTCATCAAGGATATTGGTATGTAATTCTCTTTTTTGATGGAATCCTGTCTGGTTTGGGGATCAAGGTGTTGCTGGCTTCATAAAATGAGTTTGGAAGTTTTCCTTCCATTTCTATTTTTTGGAACAGTTTCAGGAGAATAGGAATTAAATCTTCTTTAAATGTTTGGTAGAATTACCCTGGAAAGCCATCTGGCCCTGGGCTTTTGTTTGTTTGGAGATTTTGGATGACTGTTTCAATCTCCTTACTGGTTATGGGCCTATTCAGGTTTTCTATTTCTTCCTGGTTCAGTTTTGGCAGTTTATATGTCTCTAGGAAAGCATCCATTTCTTCCAGATTGTCAAATTTGTTGGCATAGAGTTGTTCATAATATGTTCTTATGATTGTTTGTATTTCTTTGGTGTTGGTTGTGATCTATCGTCTTTCATTCATGATTTTATTTATTTGGGTCCTTTCTCTTTTCTTTCTGATAAGTCTGGCCAGGGGTTTATCAATCTTATTAATTCTTTCAAAGAACCAGCTCCTAGTTTCGTTGATTTGTTCTATTGTGTTTTTGGTTTCTATTTCATTGATTTCTGCTGTGATCTTTATTATTTCTCTTCTCCTGCTGGATTTAGGGTTTCTTTATTGTTCTTTCTCGAGCTCCTTTAGGTGTAGGGTTAGGTTGTGTATTTGAGACCTTTCCTGTTTCTTGAGAAAGGCTTGTATCACTATATATTTCCTCTCAGGACTGCCTTCGCTGTGTCCCACAGATTTTGGACCATTGTGTTTTCGTTATCATTTGTTTCCATGATTTTTTTCAATTCTTCTTTAATTTCCTGGTTGACCCATTCATTCTTTAGAAGGACGCTGTTGAGTCTCCATGTATTTGTGCTCTTTCCAAATTTCCTCTTGTGATTGAGTTCTAGCTTCAGGGCATTGTGGTCTGAAAATATGCAGGGAATGATCCCAATCTTTTGATACCTGTTGAGACCTGATTTATGACCATGGATGTGATCTATTCTGGAGAATGTTCCATGGGCACTAGAGAAGAATGTGTATTCTGTTGCTTTGGGATGGAATGTTCTGAATACATCTGTGATGTCCATCTGCTCCAGTGTGTCATTTAAAACCTTTATTTTCTTGTTGATCTTTTGCTTGGATGATCTGTCCATTTCAGTGAGGGGTGGTTAAAGTCCCCTACTATTATTGTATTCATGTCAATGTGTTTCTTTGATTTTGTTATTAATTGGTTTATATAGTTGGCTGCTCCCATGTTAGGGGCATAGATATTTAAAATTGTTAGATCTTCTTGTTGGACAGATCCTTTGAGTATGATATAGTGTCCTTCCTCATCTCTTATTATAGTCTTTGGCTTAAAATCTAATTGATCTGATATAAGGATTGCCACCCCAGCTTTCTTCTGATGTCCATTAGCATGGTAAATTGTTTTCCACCCCCTCACTTTCAATCGGGAGGTGTCTTCAGGTCTAAAATGAGTTTCTTGTAGGCAGCATATTGATGGGTTTTGTTTTTTTATCCATTATGAAACCCTGTGTCTTTTGATTGAGGCATTTAGCCCATTTACGTTCAGGGTAACTATTGAGAGATATGAATTGAGTGCCATTGTATTGCCTGTAAGGTGATTGTACTGTATATTGTCTCTGTTCCTTTCTGATAATACTTTTAGGGTCTCTCTTTGCTTAGAGGACCCCTTTCAATATTTCCTGTAGAGCTGGTTTGGTGTTTACAAATTCTTTCAGTTTTTGTTTGTCCTGGAAGCTTTTTATCTCTCCTTCTATTTTCAATGATAACCTGGCTGGATAAAGTATTCCTGGCTGCATGTTTTTCTCATTTAGTGCTCTGAATATATCATGCCAGTTCTTTCTGGCCTGCCAGATAAGTGGATAAGTCTGCTGCCAATCTAATATTTTTACCATTGTGTGTTACAGACTTCTTGTCCCGTGCTGCTTTCAGGATTTTCTCTTTGTCGCTAAGACTTGCAAATTTTACTATTAGATGGCGGGGTGTGGACCTATTCCTATTGATTTTGAGGGGGATTCTCTGCACCTCCTGGATTTTGATGCTTATTCCGTTTGCCATATTAGGGAAATTCTCTACAATAATTCCCTCCAATATACCTTCTGCTCCTCTCTCTCTTTCTTCTTCTTCTGGAATCCCAATTATTCTAATGTTGTTTCATCTTATGGTATCACTTATCTCTCGAATTCTCCCCTCGTGGTCCTGTAGTTGTTTGTCTCTCTTTTGCTTAGCTTCTTTATTCACTGTCATTTGGTCTTCTATATCACTAATTCTTTCTTCTGCCTCATTTATCCTAGCAGTAAGAGCCTCCATTTTTTATTGCACCTCATTAATAGCTTTTTTTAAATTTCAACTTGATTAGATTTTAGTTCTTTTATTTCTCCAGAAAGGGCTTTTATTTCTCTGGACAGGGTTTCTCTAATATCTTCCATGCCTTTTTTGAGCCTGGCTAGAACCTTGAGAATCATCGTCCTGAATTCCAGATCTGTCTTAATACCAATGTCTGTATTGATTAGGTCCCTAGCCTTCAGTACTGCCTCCTGTTCTTTTCTTTTGTGGTGAGTTTTTCTGCCTTGTCCTTTTGTCCAGGTAAGAATATATGAAGGAACAAATGTAATGCTAAAAGGGTGGCAAAGACCCCAGGAAGATGTGCTTTAACCGAATCAGAAGAGACCCCCAATCATGGAGTGAAGGAGAAAGGGGGCAAAAAGAAGTTCAGAAAAGAGAAAAACAAATTAAAAAAAGAGAACACAAATAACGAGAAAATATAAAAAAAGAAAAAAATATATATATGTATGTATTAGACTGGTGACTAGAACAGAGTCACCCACTTAATTTTGGGAGTATTTTGGTCTCTTAGAAGAAACTACCTCCCAAAATTTTAAAGAATGAAAAACATATATAAGGGTAAACACAATGAAGGGATGAAATATGACTATAAAGATGAAAAAAAAAGTTTCTAACAAAGGAGTTGATAAGGTAAGTTGGTAGGGAGAATAAAAAAATAAAGAAAGAAAGTGGAGAGAACTTTCTTGGGCTGGAGATTAGATCAAGCCCAGTACTAGATTTGGGGTGTATTTTGATCTATTAGAAGAAGTTGTACCCCAAATTTTTAGAAGAAAAAAAACCCTATGTGTATACAAAGAATAAAGTTAGATACAGTGAAGGATAAAATATGACTATAATAATAAAGGTTCAAAAAAGATTTTTTAAGAAAGTTATAAAGATAAACTAGTTAAAAATGTTAAAAGGGGAAAGGGTAAAAGTTAAAAAAAATCAGTAGAAGAGAAAAAAAATTAAATTAATTAACTTTGCAAGAATAAAGATTCATGGGGAGAAAGCCAAGGATTCCATGCTTTGCTTTCTCCTCCTCTGGAATTCCACTGTTCTCCTTTTTAAGTGAACTTGGTCTTGGCTGGATTTCTTGTTGATCTTCTGGGGGAGGAGCCTGTTGTAGTGATTTTCAAGTGTCTCTGCCCCAGGTGGAATTGCACCGCCCTTACCAGGGGCCAGGCTAAGTAATCCTCTCAGGTTCACTTTCGGGGGCTTTTGTTCCCTGAACACTTTCTGTAGAGTTCCGGAGGACGGGAATGAAAATGGCAGCCTCCCAATCTCCAGCTCGGAGGAGCCGAGAGCTCGGGGCCCCAGTCTTCAGTGGGCCTTCAGAGTAAAGCGCTTAATCACTCCTGTCTCCTCAGCCTCCAGCCACACTTGGAGAAAATCGCGCGCAATCACTCCTGTCTCACTGGCCTCTGGCTGCGCTCCAAGGTCACCCAGCCTGTGACCAAGCATCTCTGTCTCTGGCACAGAGTCCCACCTGGAGTCTCTGAAACCTGCAGATCCCTAGGCTCTCCCAGGTCAGAGTCTCCCCGGATCTTGTGAGGACCCCACACACAGAGCACCGGCCTGTGTCACACATTATGGTCCTAGGTAACCCTGAGTTGAGAGTTCACTCTTTGGCTCTGTCTCCACAGCTGGCTTCCCCACTCTAATACCTGTGAGCTCTGCGACACTCAGACACCCCCGATCCTTCTGTGACCCCGCGGGACCTGAGTCCACGCTGTCCCCGCGAGGTCTTCACCCCAGTTTAGCCTCTGGAGTGATGTCCCTCCGTGAAGCAGACTTTTGAAAGTCCTGATTTTGTGCTCCATTGTTCCACTGCTTACCGGGAGCCGGATCCTCCCCCCGGGGTCTATCTTCCTGTCTCATTGGATTCACTTCTCCGCTGGTCCTACGTATTAGAAAGTGATCGATTTTCTGTTTCTAGAATTGTTGCTCTTCTTCTCTTCAATCTCCTGTTGGATTCGTAGGTGTCCGGAATGGTTTGATAGGCTATCTAGCTGATCTCCTGCTGCCTGATGTCATCTCAGCCTGCTACTTCTCCGCCATCATGACTCCTCCCTCTCAATTGTTTGTTTTTTTGAGTATTGAGTTTGAGAAGTTCATTGTCTATCTTGGATACCAGCCTTTTATCTGTTCCTTAGCTGTCCAAAAGGTTTTTAAAGTTTTTAATTTTTTTTTATTTGACAGACAGAGATCACAAGTAGGCAGAGAGGCAGGAAGAGAGAGAGAAGGAGGAAGTAGGCTCCCCAATGAGCAGAGAGCCCAATGTGGGGCTCGATCCCAGGACCCTGGGATCATGACCTGAGCCAAAGGCAGAGGCTTTAACCCACTGAGCCACCTAGGAGCCCCTGTCCAAAAGGTTTCATTTTAATCTTCATAAAGTCCCAATAATTCATTTTTGCTTTTGTTTCCATTGTCTTTGGAGATGTGTCTAGCAAGAACTTGCTGCAGTTGTGGTCAAAGAGAGTCCTGACTGGGTTCTTCTCCAGGATTTTGATGGAGTATCATCTCACATTTAAGTCTTTCATCCATTTTGAGTTTATTTTTGTGTATGCTGTAAGAAAATGGTCCAGTTTCATTCCCTAAATGTGGCTATCCAGTTTTTCCAGCATGATTATTTGCAGATAACATCTATTCTCCATTGAGTATTTCCTGTTTTGTTGAAGATTAGTTGACCATAGAGTTGAGGATCAATTTCTGGGTTCTCTATTCTGTGTATACCACAGTTTTACCACATTGTCCGTTTTTATGCCAGTACCATACTGTCTTGATGACTATAGCTTTGTATTATAGCTTGAAGCCCAGAATTGTGATGCCATCAGGTTTGATTTTCTTCTTCCATATTCTGTTGGGTATTTGAGGTCTTTTCTGGTTCCATACAAATTTTAGGATTGTTTGTTTCAGCTCTGTGAAAAATATTGATGGTTTTTCCATAAGGGCTGCCTTGAATGTATAGATTGCTCTGGATAACAGACATTTTAACAATATTTGTTCTTCCAACCCATGAGCATGAAATGTTTTTCCATTCCTTTGTGTCTTCCTCAATTTCTTTCATAAGTGTTCTATATTTTTCATAGTAAGCTCTTTTACCTCTTGACTTAAATTTACTCTTAGTTATCTTGTGGGTTTTGGTACAATTGTAAATAGGATCAATTCCTTAATTTATCTTTATCCTGTCTCATTTCAGTGAGACAACTTATTTCAGTGTATTGATTTTATATTCTACCATGTTGCTGAGTTCCTGTATGAGAGCTAGCAAATTTTGAGTGGAGTCTTCGGGGTTTTCCACATAGAATGTCATATCATCTGCAAAGAGTGAGAGTTTGAATTCTTCTTTGCCAATTTGAATGCATTTTATTTCTTTTGGCTGTTTGATCACTGAGGCCAAGACTTCTAGCACTATGTAGTACTATGTTCACCAGCAGTGCTGAGTGTGGATATCCCTGCCTTGCTCTCAGTTTTTGTCCATTGAGAATTACATTTGCTGTGGGCTTTTCATAGATGGCTTTTATGATATTGAGATAGATTGCCTCTATCCCAACACTGTGAAAAGATTTAATCAAGGAAAGATGCTATATTTTGTCAAATGCTTTTGCTATGTCAATTGAGATCATATAATTATTCTTTTGTTAATGTGATATGTCAAGTTGATTGATTTGCAAATGTTGAACCACCTTGAAACCCATGAGTAAAACCTGCTTCATTGTAGTGAATAATCCTTTTAATGTACTGTTGGATCCTATTGGCCAGTACCTTGGTGAGAAATTTGGCATTCATGTTCATAAGGAATATTGGCCTGTAATTCTTCTTTTTGATGGGGTCTTTGTCTTGTTTTGGAATCAAGGTAATGCTGATTTCGTAGAACAGGTTTAGAAGTTTTCCTTCCATTTCTATTTTTTGAAATAGTTTCACAGGAATAGATATTAATATCTTTAAATGCTTGGTAGCAGTCTCATGGGAGTCATCTTGTCCTGGACTCCTGTTTATTGGGAGAGTTCTGATTACTTATTCCACTTTGTTGCTGTTTTGGGTCTGTTCAAGTTTTCTGTTTCTCCCTGTCTCAGTTTTAGTAGTTTATATATTTCTAGGAAGGCATCCATTTCTTTCAGATAACCTAATTTGTTGGTATATGGTCGTTCATAATATGTTCTTATAATTGTTTCTATTATTTTTTGGTGTTGGTTGTGATCTCCTCTCTTTTATTTATGATTTTATTTATTTGGGTCCTATTTGTTTTCTTTTTAAGTCTGGCTATGGGTTTACTGATCTTACTAATTATTTCACAGAGCCAGCTCCCAGTTTCATTGATCTGTTTTACTGTTCTTTTGGTTTCTATTTCATAGATTTCTTCTATTATATTTATTATTTCTCCTTTGCTTGGTTTAAGTTTTACTTGCTGTTCTTCTTGCTATTCTACTTGCTGTTCTTGTTTGTTTCTTCAATTCCTCTAGGCATAAATTTAGATTTTTGTATTTGAGACTTTTCTTGTTTCTTGAGAAAGCCTTGTATTGCTATGTACTTGTTGCATCCTAAAGGTTCTGAACTGTTGTGTTTTCATTTTCATTTGCTTTCATTTTTTTTTTTAGTTCTTCTTTAACTTCCTGGTTGTCCCATTCATTATTTAGTAGGATTCTCTTTAACTTACATGTATTTGTGTTCCTTTCATATTTTTTCTTATCATTGAGTTCAAGGCTTAAAGCATTGTGGCCTAAAAATATTCAGGGAATAATCCCAATCTTTTGGTACTGGTTGAGACCTGATTTGTGATTCAGTATGTGATCTAGTTTGGAAAGTGTTCCATGTTCATTCGAGAAGAATGTGTATTCTGTTGCTTTAGGATGAAATCCTCTGAATATATCTATGAAGTCCATCTGGTCCAGTGTGTCATTCAAAGCCCTTGTTTCACTACTGATCTTCTGCTTAGATGATTTGTCCATTTCTGTGAGTGGGGCATTAAAGTCCCCTACTCTTATTGTTTTTTTAACAATATGTTTCTTTAATTTTGTTATTAATTGATTTATATAATTGACTGCTCCCATGTTAGGGGCATTAATATTTGCAAGCGTTAGATATTCTTGTTAGATACACCCTTTTATTATGATATTGTATCTCTTTTCACCTCTTATTATAATCTTTGGTTTAAAACCCAATTTGTCTGATACAAGTATTGCTACCCCAGCTTTCTTTTGGTGTCCATTAGCATGATAAATTGTTCCCCACCCCCTCACTTTCAACCTGGAGGTGTATTTCGGCCTAAAATGAGTCTCTTGTAGATAGCATATGGATGGATCTTGTTTTTATTAAATTTTCATTATGTTCAGTTAGCCAGCATATAGTACATCATAAGGTTTTGTTGTAGTGTTCAATGATTAATTAGTTGCATATTAATTAGTGCTCATCCCAACATGTGCTTTTCTTAATACCCATCACCTGGTCACCCATCCCCCCCATTTATCTCTATTCAGTAACCCTCAATTTGTCTTCCACAGTCAAGAGTCTCTCATAGTTTTTACCCCTCTCTGATTTCTTCCCATTTGGTTTTCCTTCCCTTCCCCTGTGGTCCTCAGCTATATTCCTTATATTGCACATATGAGTGAAACCATATGGTAATTCTCTTTCTCTGCTTGGCTTATTGTTCTTTTTTATCTAATCTGATACCCTGTGTCTTTCCATTGGAGCATTTAATACATTTATATTCAGAGTAATTATTGATAGATAGGAATTTAGTGTCATTGTACTACCTGTAAAGTCACTGTTTATGTATATTGTCTCTGTTCCTTTCTGGTCTTTGTTACTTTTGAGTTCTCCCTTCACATAATGGATCCCCTATAATCTTTCCTGCTGGACTGGTTTAGTGATATTTTTTTTTTTTAAACTTTCCGTTTGTCCTGGAAGTTCTTTCTCTCTCCTATTTTGAATGACAAGATTGCTGGATGAAGTATTCTTGGCTGAATATTTGTCTCATTTAGTACCCTGAATATATCGTGCCAGCCATTTCTGGCCTGCCAGGTCTCTGTGGACAGTTCTGCTGCTTATGTTTCAGCCCTTGTAGGTTAAGGACCTCTTGTCTCCGGCTGCTTTCATGATTTTCTTTTTACCTCTGAAATTTGCAAGCTTCACTATTATATGTTGAATTAACCTATTTTTATTGAATTTGAAGGTGCTTGTCTGTGCCTCCTGGAATTGAATTCCTGTTTACTTCCCCAGATTAGGGAGGTTCTCAGCTATAATTTGTTCAAACAATCTTTCTGTCATTCCCTATCTTTCCTCTTCCTTTGGGACCCCAGCAGTTATAATATTGTTTCACGTTATGATTTTGTTGATCCCTTGTAAATTCCTTTCATGATCTAGTAGTTGTTTATCTCTTTTTCTCAGCTTCCTTATATTCCATCATTTTGTCTTCTGTATCACTGACTCTATCTTCAGCCTCATTTACCATAGCACTTAGAACCTCCATTTTTTATTGCACCTCATTAATTGCCTTTTTTATTTCAACCTGATTTGGTTTTAGTTTTTATTTCTCCACTAATAGACTCTCTAGAGTCTTCTATGCTTTTTTTCAAGCCCAGCTAGTATCCTTATAATCATTGTTTTGAATTCTAGTTCCAACATCTTGCTTATGTCCATATTTATTATATCCCTGGCTGAGAGTTCTGCCTCTTGTTCTCTTTCTTGTGGTGAATTCTCCCATCTTGTCATTATATCCAGAAAAGAATAGGTGAAAGAGAGGGAAAATACAAATGCAGCAACAATGACATCAGAAAATTATACACTACACAGATCATAAGAGAACAGAAAACAAAAAGAAAAAAATATTAAAAAAGAGAGAGAGAACAAAATCAAATAAGAAGCAGAACAGAAAAGAATGATAAACTGGGTTCTGAATGTATTTTGGTCTGTTTGTTAGAAGAAACTAGATCAAAAAATAGGCAAGAAAGAAAGAAAAGAAAAAAATATATACACACATACATATAGAAAGTTGTAGTTGAATACAATGAAAGGAAGCAAAAAATGAAATATATATTTCATTTATATATATATATATATTTATATATATAAAATGTAAAAATAAAAATTAAAAAAGTCTAATTGATAAGATTTGAAATAGTTGAGAGGATAATAAAATATAAAACTGCAGGACTAAATAATAATAACTATACCAGAAAAATATACACTATACTAATCAGAATAGAACCAAAACTAAATAGAAAGGAAAGGGGGAAATTGTGGATAAAATTGGAATAAATCAGACAAGAATTTGAACAGAAAAGAATGATAAACTGGTTCCTGAGTATATCTTGGTCTGTTTGTTAGAAGAAACTAGATCCCAAAATAAGTAAGAAAGAAAAATGTATATACTTACAAAAATAAACTTGAACACAGTGAAAGGATGCAAAAATGAATATATATAGTATATATGGTAATATATTATATTATATAAAAACATATATATTCCATAACTGTAAAAATGAAAATTTAAAGTCTTAAAAATAATTGATAAAATAAGAACATAGATGAAAAATATAATAAAATAGAAAACTGAAGGACTAAAGAATAATAAGAAAAAAACCGCAAATGCTAATATACTTCTTTCCCCAAGAACAGGAATTTTACATTTATGTATGATCAGTACACTTGGTATTAGTTGGAAATTCCTGCTGGTCTGTTGGGGGAAGGGCCTATTTGGCTGATTCTCAAATGTCTTTGCCCTCGAGGAATTGCACAGCCTTTGCCAGGGGCTAAGTTCAGTTTAAGAGGCTCCAGAGCTGTTGGGGGAGGACTGAAAATAATGTTGAAATTATCTGTATCCCAGGAGCTGAAATTTTGCTCTCCCACACTCTTCAGTGGGCCCTCACAGAAAAGCAATCACTCTTTTCTTGCTGGTTTCCCTCCAAACTCTATGTTCACCCAGCCTGTGGCAGAGCAATTTTATCTCAGGAACATGACCCTGTTTTGAGTCTCCAAACATTATGGACTCTTGCAGCAGTCACCCACACTTGTCCTCCTGGGATGAGGAGGAGAGGGGTCTCACTGCAGTTCTGCCTCTTGCTGGGCCCCTTCATGGAGAGTGGTTACCCAAGATTCATGGTTTATGTAAACACCAAGCAGAAAGCTGATACTGGGTCTCACTGTTTGCAACCAGCTTCTCCACTCCAATGCCTGTGAACCTGGACATTTGGGCACCCCTATTCTTTTTGTAATCCTGGGGATCCTGAGACAACAATGTCCCACTTGGGATTCTGCCCCACTTTGCCTCTTGAACACCTTTCGGGTAAACTTCTAAAAGTTCCAATTTTGAGCTTTGCTGCTTGTAACACATTCTAGTACCTGGCTTACAGGGACTCCCTCCCCACTCGTAGGTTTACCTTCCGATGTAGCTCCTCAGATTCATATCAACGTACTTCCTACCTTGCAAAAAGTGGTCGCTTTTCTATTTGTAGAATTGTAGCAATTCTTTTCTCAGAAATCTGGTTGATTTTGTAGGTTTTCAGAAAGATTTGATAACTGATTTCTAGTGACCAGACAAAACTAGTATTCCCTACTTCTCTGCCATCTTGTAGGGTTTCTTCATTGATGTATTTTATTGTTTTTTAGTTTCCATATTATTTATTTCCCCTCTAAATTTTATTATTTTCTTCCCCCTGCTGGCTTTAGCTTTCATTTATTTTTCTCTTGCTAGATCTTTTAGATGCAAGGTTCCTTGCATCTCATTTGTTTGAGATTTTTCTTACTTTTTGAGCTAGGCATGTATTGCCATAAAATTCCCTCTTGAAATTGCTTTTGCTGACTTCCAGAGCTTTGGGACCACTGTTATTCCATTTTAAATAGATTCCATGTACTTTTTTTAATTTCTTCTTTTATTTCCTAGTTTAACCATTTATTATTTAGTACCATGTGATTTGAACTCCATGTATTTGTGGTTTCTTTATGTTTGTTGTTAACTTTTATGTATTTGGGCACTCTTAAGTTGCATTCATAAATATTTAAAATTGTTATATCTTCTTGTTGGATCACCACCTTTATCATTATATAATGTCCTTCTTTGTCTCCTGTTACAGACTTTGTTTTAAAGCCAAAATTTTTTTCTGAATTCAGTATTGTTCTCTAACTTTCTCCTATCATTTGCATAACCTATGTATCTCCAGTCCTTCATTTTCGATTTTAAGGTGTCTTTTGGTCTCAAACGTGTCTTGTAGGCAACTTTTTGAAAGGTCTCTTTTTAATCCATTCTTCACCCTATGTCTTTTGATTTGAGTTTTTAGTCCATTTACATTCAAGTTAATTATTGATAGATATGTATTTAATGCTATATTATTACTTGTTTTGTAGTTGTTTCTGAAGATTTTGTCTTATCCTTTCTTGTCTTTCTGTCTCTCGTGGTTTGCTGATTTTATTTAGTGACATATTTGGATTTCTTTCTCTTTATTTTTTGAATATTTCTTAGTGGGTTTTGATATATGCTTACATGTAGGTTTATATATAATATCTTCGCATATAGAAGTCTTAATTGTTACATGATAACAATCATAGGTTGATTGTTATTTGGATTTGAACCCATTTTTTCAGCTGTACTCCCCACGTTTTAGATATATGTTATTATATTTTATATCTATTTTTTAAGTTTCCTGACTGATTTTTTACATGGATACTCATTTTCACTGTTTTCATGTTTCCTACATTTTCACTGTCATTTTTGGTCTGCCCTTTCTACTCAAGGAGTCTCCTTTTGTATTTCTTGCAGTGCTGGTTTAGTGGTCATAAACTCATTTAGTTTTTGTTTCTCTGGGAAACTCCTTATCTCCCCTTCTATCCTGTGATAGCCTTGCTGGATAGAATATTCTTGGTTGAAGATTTTCCCATTTAGCACATTGTATATATCATGTCCTTCCCTTATTGATTGAAAGGTTTCTGATGAAAACATCCTTGTTTTCCCTTGTAAGTTAATGACTACTTCAATATTGTTAGTTTTAAGGGTATTTTTTTCCCTTATCACTATGTTTTGCAAGTTTAATTACAATATGTCTTGGTGTGGGTCTGCTTTTTTTTTTTTTTTTTAATGGGAATTTTATGTGCTCCTTAGATCTGGTTATCTGTTTCCTTCCTCAGATTGCAGAAGTTTTCTGCTACTGTTTTCTCAAATAAATTTTCTGCCCCCCTTTTCCCTCTTCTTCTGCGATTCCTACAGTACAAATAATATTACATTTGATGGAGTCACTGACTTCCCTGTCTATTCTCATTTTGTGTAATTCTTTTTAAAAAATTATTCATTTATTTGACAGAGAGAGAGAGAGAGATAGCTAGAGAGGGAACACTTGTAGGGAGAGTGGGAGAGGGAGAATCAGGTTCCCACTGAGTCTAGTACAGATCTTGATCCCAGGACACTGGGATCACGACTTGAGCTGAAGGCAGACACTTAACCAACTGAACCACCCAGGAACCCCATCCTTTTGTGTAATTCTTTATTCTCTCTTTTGTCCAGCTTGATTGCTTTCCATTACTCTGTCTTCTAGGTTACTAAGTCATTCTTCTGCTTCTTCTACTCTGCTATTCATTTCATCAAGGTTGTTTCTTCTTTATATCTGCTATTATTCCTTGTTTGTGTTAAAGATTTCACTGATGCCTTTCACTCTTTCCTCAAGTCCAGTATCTTTATTATTATTACTTTAAATTTTCTATCAGACATATTATTTATATCTTTTTTAATTAGATCTCTAGCTGAGGGTTTGCCTGTTCTTTTATCTAGGATAGATTTCTCTATATCCTCATTTAGTCTGTGTCTGTTTCTCTGTTAAGAAAGTAGGCTGTGTCTTCTGCTATTGAAATTAGGACTCTATTAAAATGTGCTGAGGTGCCCTGCAGTGCAGTATTGACCAGAACCTTGTACTTCAGGAGAGTATCCTCTGTGTACTGCTTACATCTGCTGTTGTGTTTGAGTCACTTTTCCTTTCAGTGATGTTGTCTCCACTGAATCTATACCTGTTGTGGGCTGTGCTTTCTCTCTGTGGTGTTAGTGGAGGGTGTGCCCACTGGAGAACTTCGGAAAGGCATGGTAGTATTAACAAAATCTGTGCTGGACCACTAGTCCTATGCGGGATCCTTGGAATCGTTTTTGCACCTGGAAGTTGGGTGCTAGGGCTGCCAGGGCATGAAGGTGGGCATGGGGCAATACTTGGGCCTGGTGCTATGGGTGGATGATATATACAGTTGCAGCTGTGCACCTGGTGGTTGATCAGGGCACATGCATGGCTTTTACAAAATTTTCCCTTAGCTCAGGGTCAAGGCCAAGAGGCTTGGAGTGGGCTAGTCCTCAGGATTCATGGGCATGGTGCACTTCCACTAGGTCAGGCAGTAAGTCTGTACAGCCCTGTCTCTGGCAGGGAACTCTGTTTTTGCAGGGGGCAGGGGAGGAAAATGGCACCTATCAACTCCATCATTTTTTGAGAAGTCCTGCAAGATGCTCCAAAATCAGTATGAATAGATCTGCCTCCTGTTTTTCCCTGCATTGTGAAACTGCCACTTTTTGTTGTTGTTCTTGCCTTTCCATGCAGGCTGTTGCATCTTTAAGGACAGTAACCCAGCTATCACTCACCTTTCCTGCTTGCCTAGTCCTGAGTCAGGAAACCTTTAAGGCTCTAAGCTCCAAGTACCACTGATTTTATTTATATTTATTTATATTTATTTTATAGAATTTAGCCCCTTTGGTTTTTAAACCAAACTTGGGAATTAGTCTCCCCCGTGTGAGTTCCCTAGTATAAGCACCCATTTCTCTGCCCTCTCCACATGCACAGCCTCCTCCCTCCTGTGGCCAGCCTCCAGATTTTCCTTTCTGACCTTCCAAAATTTTCAGCTGCTGTTTCTTCTTTATATTTAGTTGTGGAGTTAATTCTTCCTTCCAGTCCTTGGATTGGTTTCTGGTTTGTTGACTTGGATGTGGATGATATCTAATTGAAAATGTGAGACGGGGTGAACTCAGGGTCCTCCTACTCTGCCATCTTCTCAGGCTACCAATTATGAAATAAATAAGTCATGGGAATGTAAGTATAACATAAGGATTTTTTAAAATATTTTATTTATTTATTTGACAGACAGAGATCACAAGTAGGCAGAGAGGCAGGCAGAGAGAAGAGGGAAAGGGGGAAGCAGGCTCTCTGCTCAGATCGATGCGGGGCTCGATCCCAGGACCCTGGGATCATGACCTGAGCTGAAGGCAGAGGCCTTAACCCACTGTGCCACCCAGGCGCCCCTAACATAAGGATTTTAGTCACTTAAATTTTATTACAATTGTATGAAGATACATAGTAGTTACACTTTCAGTAAGCATAGCATAACATATAGAGATGTGGTATCACTATGTTGTACACCTGAAACTAACATAACACTGTGTGTCAACAATATTCAAATAAAAAGGGGGAAATGATGTTTATTTTTTAAAAGAAATCTTGCAAATGATACATGTTAAAATGTAAAAATAAATTTAAAATATTAATTTTTTTAAAAAGTTTTTTCTAGGTTTAATAATCTTGGTTAGCAAATTTTTTTCTTTCAGTATTTTAAATATGTCATCCTTTTGTGTCCTGACATGCAAGATACCTACTGAGAAATGTACTTATAGTCTTATGGGAGATCCCTTATATGTGCTAGGTTACTTATATCCTGCTGCTTTCAAAACTCTCTCTTTGTTTTTGAGTTTGACAATTTAATTATATGTCTAGGTATAGACCTATTGGGTCCAATCTATTTGGTGACTTTTGGGCTTTATTAATTTCATTTCTCTCCCCATCAGTTACTATTTATATAAACAGAACTTCTCCTCTTTTTTGTCTATCTTCTCCTTCTGGGACTTCCAAAATGCAAATGTTGTTTTAATTCATTAGATTCCATACTTCTGTCAGCTTTCTTTACTCATGTTAATTCGTTTACCTTTTTGTCTCTCTGACTAGGTGAATAGTCTTCAAGTTCACTAATTCCTTCTTCTGTTAGATTGCACATGCTGTTTAATATCTCCGTAGAAATGTTTGTGCAATCATTGTATTATTCATCCCTAAGATTTCTGTTTGATTTTTTATGGTTTTAATTTTTTTTGGTTGTTCATATATTATTTTCCTGATTTCATTCAGTTGTCTATGCATGCTCTTGTTTAGTTCCCTGAGATTCTATCGGACAATTATTTTATGTTCTTCATCAGGATTTTTGTAGATATGTTTCTTTAGGATTGGTTAATGGGCATTATTTGTTTCCATTTGTAGTTGTATATCTCCCTAATTTTTTCTGATCCTTATATCCTTGTATTAGTGTTTGCATGTTTGGAAAAAAAGTAACCTTTTCCAGACTTTATAGCTTAAAGAAAAACATCTAGAGCAATATAGACCAGGAATTTACAGACAATCCATATAAAGAGGGAAAAGCCCATCACCAAGGATTCTGGGTAGACCAGCTTTAGCGTCTATGGACCAGCAGAGCAAGATACCAGTGATGTGAGGTTGGGTGAGGACACAGACTGGGTTCTACAGTTGCAGGGGCCATTGAATGGGCTTTGCATTCAGGTGGGGACACTGAATGGGTTGTTTAGTCAGATGGTAATACTGGCTAGGCTCCTTCATTAGGTGGGGACCCTGAATGGTCTATGTGATTTGGCAGGGCTACTGGTTGATCTCTATGTTTCACTGGAGTTCCTACATATGCAGGACTTCTGACTGGACTACACATTTGGGTGTGTTGGTGACTCAGATCTCAAGGCTAGCAGAAGTGCTGATTGGGCTCTACAGTTGGTTCAGGCTGCAAGCTGGTTTCCCTGACTGGGTGGGGTGATTGGGGGGCATTCCCTATTGTAGTGATGCTGCTAGAAAGAGCTCTGGCTATCCAAACTCCTGGTGGGAGCACAGGGTCTCTGCTAAGAACTGCAAAACCCAGAAACCCCTGTCCCTGTTCCTGTGAGCCCAGGTCCCTTTTCCTTGTTTCTAACAGTCCTCATGTTGTCTAGCTATTATAATTTCCCCTGTTCCAAGTGAGACAAGAGAGAAGTGGATAGTGTCAAAGACACTGGAGACGTTGGTTGTATGTCTTATCCTCTCTTCCCCCCACAGGAGAAATCATGTACCAAGGAGATCTTTCTCAGTGTGGTACTATGCCAGCTTGGGGCAAGGGTGACAAGGACAAAGGAAAACCTTTACTCTGACCATTTTTAATGTTTTAAAATTAATTTTTGCATTCCCCCATGTGCTAAAACATTACCTTTGAGGCCCGGGGTTCTCACAAAGGCATTTTTTGTTGTATATTTACTAAATTGATTTTTCTGTGAGGGAATCAGGGCCGAGACCACCTATTCTGACATCTTGCTAATGTAACTGTAGATAGCCTTCAGTCTTAACGTATTTATATTATTGATAAATATGGTTTGTGGTCTGCTGTGCAACTATCCAACTTTGAAAGATAAAGGCTTTTCAACAGTGAAAACAATTAAAATATATGGGAAGTTATTTATTTATTATAATCATTGAAAATTATCTAAAAGATTTATATCATTTATTTCAAAACATATTTGAAAATAGGATAAAATATTTTTAAGAAGGAATTTTTAGAACAAGCTGTGAAAAGAGGTACTAAGTTATGGATTAATAAAATGAAATTCCTATTACTCATATTCAGGAACTCTGAGTGATAACTTCAGAAACATCTAACTCTCTAAGAATTAGAAAATTAGAAATCAAGAGAAGCTAAGAAGAATACCATAGGAAAAATGGGAATTATATTATAGGACTTTTCTTTTACCTCAATCATATATATGGGTGGATTTTTCATAAAACTAACAAACTCAATCATACAGAAGGAATATGCTAAAAATTTTGGAACCTTGTAACAATTTATTGGATTAAATAATTCAGGATATAATCCAATATGTGCTATTTGCCTGAAAATTTCTTTACAGGGAACACATAAAATGTCAAGTCTAAGGCCAATGTTACCTGGGATATGATGGCAATCCGACTTAACTGAGATGCCAACTTTAGAAGATATTATGTATTGTTAGTGTTATATATGATGTCCATATGGGCACACGTGTGGCCATGTAGGCTAAAGCTGATGCTCAAATTGTGAACAGTGCCTTACTAAATTATATCATCTAAACTTTTGAGATTCCTAAACATGTGGAATTCAGTAAGAGGAGTAATTTTATTTTATTAAAGTTTTACTTATTTATTTGACAGACAGCAATCACAAGTAGGCAGAGAGGCAGGCAGAGGGGAGAGGGGTAGCAGGCTCCCCACTGAGCAGAGAGCACGATGTGGGGCTCAATCCCAGGACCCTGGGATCATGACCTAAGCCAAAGCAGGCGCCCAGGCTCCCCTTATTTTATTTTATTTATTTTTTGTTATGCACATTTAGCCAACATATAGTACATCGTTAGTTTTTGATTCAATGATTCATTAGTTGCATATAAACCCAGTGCTCACTGGTGGTCACTTTATGTTTGTGGTAATTCAGGAGATTTTTAATATACTACAAGTACTCAAAATTGGCTACTTTTAATCATCTCCAAACTTCTGGACAAGTAGAATGAATAAACCACACCCTAAGAAATTATCTGACTAAATTGTATCAGGACATTGTCTCACAGTAACCCAAAACCTTACAACTGGTGTTATTAAAAATAATACTAACTCTATGTTGTAAGCATGATGTTTCTTTCTTTGAGTTTGGAAAATCTATAAATTTAGGCTTTAAGCCTACATTATTATGTGATACAAAAAAATTGTCAAATGCTTTTTCTAAATCAATTAAGAGGATCATATGGTTCTTGTCCTTTCTTTTATTGACGTGTTCTATCAAGTTGATTGACATGTGAATGTTGAACTACCCTTGCATCCCAGTCATAAAGTTCATTTGGTCATGGTGAATAATCCTTTTAATGTACTTTTGGATCCTATTAGCTAGGATCTTGTTGAGTATTTTGGCATCCATGTTCATCAGGGATATTGGTCTGTAATTCCCTTTTTTGATGGAGTCTTTGCCTGGTTTTGGGATAAGACTAATGCTGACCTAATAAATGGAGTTAGGAAATTTTCCTTCTGTTTATATTTTTTTGGAACAGCTTCATTAGAATAGGTATTATTTCTTCTTTAAATGTTTGGTAGAATTCCCCTGGGAAGCCATCTGACTGGACTATTGATTTTTTGGAAAGTTTTTGATTACTACTTCAGTTTTATTGCTGGTTATTGTCTATTCAGATTGTCTATTTCTTCCTGTTTCAGTTTTGGTAGTTTGTAAATTTCCAGGAAGGCATGCATTTCTTTCAGGTTGCTTGATTTATTGGCAAATAGTTGCTGGTAATAATTTCTAATAATTCTTTCTATGTCTCTGGTGTTAGTCGTGATCTCTCCCCTTTCATTCATGATTTTATTAATTCAGGTCCTTTCTCTTTTCTTTTAAATAAGTTTGGCCAGTGGTTTATCAATCTTATTAATTCTTTCAAAGAGGGTGCCCAGGTGACTCAGTCATTAAGCATCTGCCTTAAGCTCAGATCATGATCCTAGGGTCCGGGGATCAAGCCCCACATTGGGCTCCTTGCTCAGTGGGGAGCCTGTGTCTATCCCCCCTGCTCCTCTGCTTGTGCACTCTCACTGTGTCAAATACATTAATAATATCTTTTTTAAAATTCTTTCAAAGAACCATCTTGTAGTTTTGTTGACCTGTTCTACTGTTTTTCTGGTTTCTATTTCATTGATCTCTGCTCTAATCTTTATTATTCTCTTCTGCTTGGTTTAGGTTTTATTTGTTCTTCTTTTGCCAGATCATTTAGGTGAAGAGTTAGTCTGTGCAATTGGGATTTTTCTAGTTTTTTTTTTTTTTTTTTGAGAGAGGCTAGGATGACTATGTATTTCCCCCTTAGAACTGCCTTTGCAGTATCCCATGTTTTGGACCCATATGTTTCTGTTCTCATTGGTTTCCATGAATTGTTTAAGTTCTTCTTTAATTTCCTGGTTGACCCATTGATATGCATTGATACGTAAGATACGCTTTAACTTCCAAGTGTTAGAATTCCTTCCAATTTTTTCTTGTGGTTCCATTCCAGTTTCAAGGCATTGTGGTCTGATAGTTACGGAATAATCTCAATCTTCGGATATTAGCGGAGACCTGATTTGTGACTTAGTATGTGGTCTATTTTGGAGAGAGTTCTGTGTGCATTTGAGAAGAATTAGTATTCTGTTGTTTTAGGGTGGAATGTTCTGTATATCTAAGAAGCCCCTCTGGTCCAATGTGCCATTCAAAACTCTTGTTTCTTTGTTGACTTTCTGTTTAAATGATCTGTCCAATGCTGAGAGTCATGTGTTAAAATCTCCTACTATTTAATGCATCATTGTGGATCTGATTTTTTATTTTGGTTAAAAGCTGGCTTGTGTAGTTGGCTGTAACCATGTTGGGAACATAGATATTTGCAATTGTTATATTTTCTTTTTTTTTAAAGATTTCATTATTTATTTGACAGACAGATCACAAGTAGGCGGAGAGGCAGACAGAGAGAGGGAAGCAGGCTCCCTGCCAAGCAGAGACAACGCAGGGCTTAATCCCAGGATGCTGGGATCATAACCTGAGCTGAAGGCAGAGGCTTTAACACTGAGCCAACCAGGGACCCCTCAATTGTTATATTTTCTTGTTGGATATACCCTTTAAGAATGATATAGTGTCCCTCTGGATATGTTATTACAGTCTTTGGTTTAAATTCTAATTTGTTTGATATAATAATTGATAACCCAGCTTTCTTTTGAAGTCCATTGGCATGGAAAATGGTTCTCCAACCCCTTACTTTCAGTCTGGAGGTGTCTTTAGGTTCAAAATGAGTCTCTTGTAGACAGCATAAGGATGGGTCCTGTTTTTGTGTCCAATCTGCAACCCTATGTCATTTCATGGGAAGATTAGTTCATTAATGTTGAGAGTTACTAATGAAAGATATGTGTTTATTGCCATACTATTGTCTGTACAGTCCCTGTTTATATGGATTGCCTATAAATTTCTGGTTTATATTGCTCTAGGGTTTTTTCTTCTTTTATAGAATCCCCCTTAATATTTCCTAAAGGGCTGGCTTGGGGGCCACACATTCTTTCAGTTTTCTCCCATCCTGGAAGCTATTTATGTTTCCATCTGTTCTGAATGATAGCCTTGCTGGATAAAGTATTCTTTGTTGCATATTCTCATTCAGTACCCTGAATATTTTTTGCCAGCCCTTTCTGGCTTGCCAGGTCTCTGTGGACACATCTGATGTTATTCTGATGGTACTCCCTCTGTACATAAATAACCTTTTCCCCTAACTGCTCTCAGGATGGCTTCCTTGGTTCTAAGATTTGTGAGTTTTTATTTATTTATTATGTTTGGTTAACCTGTATAGTACATATTTTTTTGGTATAGTGTTCAATGATTCATTAGTTAAGTATAAGATTTGCAAGTTTTAATATTACATGCCAGGGCATTGGTTTGTTCTCCTTGATCTTAGAAGGGTGTCCTCTCTGCCCATAGGGCACGAATGCTTGTTTCAATCCCCAGATTGAGAAGTTCTAAGCTATGATTTTCCCAAATATATCTTCTACCTCTCTTTCAACCCCCTCAGTAATCCCAATAATTCTGACACTGGAATGTTTAATAGAGTCATTGATTTCTCTAAGTCTGTTCTTATGGATTTTAAGCCGTTTGTCCCTCTTAAGTTCCTTCCTTTATATCTGTTTATCTTCCAGATCACTAATTCACTCTTCTGCCTCATTTACCCTAGTTGTTAGATTATTAATTCAGTATATGTGCTGCCGAAGAGAGCACTAGAGTATTTAGTTTAGACTGCATTTTATTAATAGCATAAGTTTGGCCTGTTTAACTCTCATTTCTTCCCTTAGAGAATCTATCTTGCCACTAATGGTTTTCTCCATCCTAGCTATTGTCTTAGTAATTGCTACCCTGAAGTCTATTTCTTACATCTGGCTTATATCCATATTCATTAGGTCTGTGGGGAGGCCATTGTGTCTGGTCTTTTCTTTCATAAGAGTTCCTTCTCCTGGGGTACCTGGGTGGCTGAGTGGGTTAAAGCCTCTGCGGTCAGCTCAGGTCATGATTTCAGGGTCCTGGGATTGAGCCCCACATCAGGCTCCCTGCTCAGTGGGGAGCCTGCTTTCCCCTCTCTCTCTGCCTGCCTCTATGCTTACTTGTGATTTCTGTCTGTCAAATAAATAAATAATCTTTTAAAAAAAAGAGCTCCTCCTAGTCATTCTGTTGATGAAAGTTTGAGGAGATATATAGAGTCGAAAGTATCAACCATATTCCAGGAAAGATGCAGCCTAGGAAAGTTTGGAGCTTACAGAAGCCACCACTGAAAAAACCCAGCCAAAATGGAACCCAGGAATTAAATTTATAAAGTTAAAAAAAGAGAGGGTGAGGAAAGGGGGCTATAATCTCTCAACGTGGACAACGTAGGGTGTTTCAGTTCTTTCTGGGTGTATTTTGTTCTCTTTGTTAGAAAACACTACTTCCCAGAGTTATAAGGAATTAACTGGTGTATATATATAAAGGCAGTATTGAAAAAGGAAAAAAAGACTACACTAAAGCTTATATCTATCTATCTATCATCTATCGATCTATCTATCTAAAGGGGAAAAATTTAGGTATGAAAAAGTACAAGTTAAAAAGTTACTATGGAATATGTTGTATTACACATCTAGTTGAAATGAGAAGTAGGTAAAAAAAAAGAAGAAACATGAGAAAAATTTTTAAAAAGTTTTGTCTGAGAAATACACAGGCCTTGAGGCAACATCAGGAGCTCAATGTACAATTTTCCCCTGGTGTTGGAGGTTTACAGTTTTATGAGGACCCTGGGGTTGTTGTCCTCTTGTTCTTCCAGCTTGTCTTCTGGGGGGTGGAGCCTGCTGGGCTGTTTTTCAGGCAACCATGGTTGCATGGAATTGCCCTGCCCCCTCTCAGAGGGCTGGGCTCCGTACAAACTGTTTTGGGGGGCTTTTGTTCTCCGGGTACTTTTGTTCTCTGATGGCTTTTCAGAGGGTCAGAACAAAGTGAAATGTCCACACCCAGACCTCTGATCCAAGGCAGAGAAGTCACAATCTTCTCCTCTCTGAATCCTTCATAACACACAGTCTCCCTTTCTGTAAGTGACATTGAAACCTGCAGCCACCCCCAAGTGGTGCATTCCCCCGGTGACCCTATCAGCCATTGATTCAGGTCCTCGCTTGTCTATGCCTTTTCTGCTTCCAAAACCAGCAGCAGTCCAGGTCTGGGCAGGCGTGGGCAGCAGCGGTGGTGGCAGGAGCTGTCCTGGGTCCACACAGGTGGGCCCAGGACTACACGGGCATGACAGTTGTGAGGACAGCCACCCCAGGTCTGTGGAAACAAGTCTGTGTAAGCAGCCACTCCAGTCCCAGTGTGTGCCCCTTCAGCTCCTATATCCTGTCTCAGTACTGTTATCAAGCCCTTCTTGTCCTGCCACCATTGCTCTGCAAGTTATTGCTGGTCACCTGGTAGAGGCACTTTTTCACTGGAGTTTTATATTACTTTTCAGTGGCTAGTTTCTGGTGGCTTCCTTACCCTTCTGTTTATCCTATGATATCTGTGCACAAAATCACAACTCAATCCTTTGTACCTGACAATTGATGATCCTCTGCCCTTGTAGAGATCCAGACATATAATCTTACACTTTAAGCTGCTTCTGTTGGTGTTCAGAATGGCTTGGTAGATATCCAGCTAACTTCAGAGGACCTGTTAAAATGGAGTCCCCCACTCCTCTGCCATCTTGCCTTGTCACTCCTCAATATTCTATTTAAACTCAAGTTAATTCAAATATAGTATAGTATTAGTTTCAGGGATAGAATTTAATAGGTCATTGTTTGCATATAACAGTGTTTATTACAACAAGTGCCCTCCTTAATGCCCATCACCCAATTACCCTGTCCCCCTGCCCATATGCCCTACAGCAACCCTCAGTTGTTCTCTATAGCTAAGAATCTCTTGTGATTTCCTTCCATCTCTTTTCCCCTTCCCCGTGTTCACCTGTTTTGTTTCTTATTCACATATGAGTGAAATTATATAGTATTTTCCTTTCTCTGACTGAGTTGTTTTGTTTAATATAACACAATCTAGCGCCATCCATGTTATTGCAAATGGCAAGATTTCATTCTTTTTGGTGGCTGAGTAATATTCCATTGAACATATTATACCACATCTTTACCATCCATTCACCAGTCAGTGGAGGTTTGGGCTCTCTCCATAATTTTGCTATTGTTGATAGTGCTGCTATAAACACTGGGATGCATGTGCCCCTTCAAAACAGTATTCTTTTCATCATTCAGGTAAATAACCAGTGGTGTAATTGCTGCGTCATAGGTAGTTCCATTTTACTTTTCTGAGAAACCTCCATACTGTTTTCCAGTGGCTGCACAAGTTTGCATTTCCACCAACAGTGTTAAGAGAGTAACTCTTTCTCTGTATCCTCACCAAAATTTGTTGTTTCCAATATTGTTAATTTTAGCCATTCTGATAGGTGTGAAGTGATATCCAATCCTGGTTTTGATTTGTATTTTCCTGATGATAAGTGAAAAAACATTACTTTTTTACTGAAAGTTTATTTAAAGTATATGAGAATATTTCAGAGCTATGGTTCCTACTCCATGTTGTGAGTTTCTTTTGTCTAAATATAAAAGTGTATATATTTACACTCATTATTATATTTTCCTTTACTCTGTTTTTGTCAAGTTTGTAAAAACATTGAAGAGGACTTACAACATAATACAACAGCTTATTGGCCATGATATGAAAAGTTACTTATATGATTCCAAAAGATTCATAACGTGGTCACAATTTCAAGTGTCCTGACATCTGATTTCTAGATCCAGAGTTTCATATGACTGAAAGAGTAAGATTTTATTTGAGTTTATATGTAATGAACCATGAATTTTATTGGATAGAATAAAATTGACCAATGAATGTCTACCATGTCTACAAACAACAACTAAATGTTTATCCAAACTTAAGAAACATGTATATATTGTCCTTTCTTTGCTTGGTGAATGAAAGCTGCATCAACTCTGTAAGAAGTCATTTTTTTTCCAGAAATGATTATAATTGCTCAATGTAAAGTATGGATAAATCACGAGTCCCTGAGAAATGTAGTAAAACATTTTGTAATTGGTCTTACAACTGTCCACACAGAAAATGACTCTAAAATTTAAAAAGATCCCTGTTTGGCTGTTGCCACAGAATGAACTTATGTCATCCAGGTGTTCATGATGGTATATGGTACAAGTCATATGTATTTTGGCATCACAAATTGCAATATCTATCACTGATGAGCATATACAGGTCAAAGTGTGTAATTTGACAGATGGTGCCATAGTTGGATTGAAGATGAGAACACATTTTATCTTCTAGAGAAATGATGACCTGAAAATCATGCTCAATAATTTTACATTGAGGCCCAATGTAGTCAGTAATGCCAAAGCAAAAGGTTGGAGATCCATATATGTCCCTTCTAGAGTAATGGGTTTTTGGTCTTCAAGCAACAAGTCCCTACAGAGAACCTTCTTTATTGGTTTCATGACCACAGCACATCCTCAAGTTTAGGCTATATTCAGTGAGCCATATTTAGTTACAGAGGGCCATCCTCAAGCCTGGTCCTTAGCTATATTTTTCTCATCACGTTACTCATTTGGAAGTTCTGGAAATAATTTAACTGTTGCATTAAAATTCAAACTGAGTGGATGTGTTTGATCATAGATATAGGTGACACAGAAAATTAGACTATACAGGAGGTCTGACTTAAGAAGACAAATAAGGACTACTTTCAGAAAGCTAAGTGCTATAGATGTTTGATTTCTGTCTGGGAGTCAGGCAACTGAGATAGCATCGCTGGAAACGTTTTAGTTGTACCTGAAATGGATCACACTCCAAATGGAGGAAATATTTCCTTCACTACCCAGCCCACAACCCTTAAGAAATGTTACTATCTGTGCGCAGATTGAAAATTAACTCTAATATACTGAAGGGATAATCACTGCTGGGATCTTCATCGGATACTCAAAACAAATTCCTCTAAGAAAGGATCATGCCCATGGCATCCAGAGATGGGTCTTGGCTAAAAGACATTTGAGTATTCAGATAAGTATGTGGTATCCCACGAGGATTATTAGGTCTTTGAAATATCTCTGTAAAGAATTGTGGGTTATTGGTGATGCCAGTTTTTCCCACTTGGCCCATTAATCTGTTTAGCTTTGCCAAATGGAACACTAACTTCACATTTGAAGTTCTTCTCAAGACTCAAATCTTTTAGAAGATGGCACAATAAAGGAAAACAAATACAGTTTGGAAGTACTTATATAAATCTGATGTTGAGGTTTTTGGAGCCATGTTATCACCTACATCATGAGATCTTATTTGCCCAAGTACAGAAATAAAGATATATATTACAAAGAAAAAATTTGCATTGCTGATTGGAAGATGTTGGTAAGAACAGGATAAAGGAGTAGAAACAAAAATAATGTATTTTCAGCCATGACCTAAAGAGCCTCATGCAAGGTTTTACCTCAGTGTTGGGTAGTGAACACATTTTCAAGACACCATAAAACTAATTCCACATAATTCTACAAGGTCATTTTACAGGTGTTCATGGCCAATAACCAGGCCCAATTATCCACATACCACTATTGCTATGTAGACAAAAAATTAATCATAGCAAACTTGATTTTACCAGACACAACTTGACTGCTTTTCCGATCTAGAAGCTTGTTTATAAAAAAAGGGCTTCTCCTTTATGGTGAATGAATGAATGGTGCTCAGCATTTTCATAAAGTAAATTTGTATTTATTCCTTCAGGTATTAATTAACTAATTAATTAATTTATAAATTTCTTTATCATTCATTCATTCACTTATGCATTATCACTGGGGAAATAATGGAAATTCAGACTTGAGATAATCTCAAGGCAATCCCTTCTGCTATAAAATGTTCATAAGATTCCATGTACCTAACAAATGTTCATATTTTAGGCCTTATTATATGATCCATGTTTCCTCAAGGGAGCCTCCATTTGGAACATTTCTATACCTTTTCCCCTCATTGTGTCTTCAGTTGAACATTCAAGCAATTGTTTTCATAAGACATGAGGTGAGTTGATGCATGTGATCATAGATACAGGACACAAAAATCTAGGGCAAAAAAGGAAGCCCATGTAAAGACAATAAATGTATTTGACTCCTTCCAGAAAACTAAATAATAGAGGGTTGATTTCTTCCTGTGTCATCCTGACATGAGAGAATCTCTGGAAAGTATAACTTTGCTATTTTCAAAGAAATGTGTAAGATATCAGTGGAGGATATCTGTCTTTGACCACTGGAAAACATGACACGAGTCAGTATGTGTCCAGGTTGAGGAAAATATATCAAATACACCAAAGAGATGACTACAGCAAGAGTTTGCATCTGAGTCTCAGACCACTTCTAGAAAATGTTGACATCCATGGTGGTCAGAGGGTGAGATGTAAAAATTCATCCCATGGATCTCAGTTGGGAGACACTGAAAAGAATTCAGATAGCTAACTTGTGACACTGGTGGATTGATGAAACTTCTTATGACACTTTAAAAAATACTCATCCATCAAAAAGTATGAAATCTTAACCATTTACATTGACACGAATGGAACTGGAGGGTATTGGGCCAAGTGAAATAAGTCAATCAGAGAAAGACAATTATCATATGGTTTCACTCATACGTGGAATGGAAGAAACAGCACAGAAGATCATAAGGGAAAGGAGGGAAGACTGATGGGAATAAATCATGGGAAAAAAATCATGAGAGACTCATAGCTATAGGAAACAAACATAGTTGCTGGAGAGGAGTTGGGTGGGGGATGGGGTAATTGGGTGGTGGGCATTAAAGAGGAGACGAGATGTGATGAGCACTGGTGAATTACTAAACTCTACATCCAAAACTAATGATGCACTATATGTTGGCTAACTGAATTTAAATAAAAAGAAACAAAAAAAAATTGTGAGCTCTTGGTATTGTCAATTGTTCATGATAGGAACTCCCACCAAATAAGTTTTACCCAATAAGGGCACTTGTGCCCAAAGTACTTGGAAAACTTATTTGGGGAAAATGCATGTCTTAAAGAAGGAAACAAACAGGAATACAAAAATGGTTTCAAATGTAATTTGTAGAAATAAATAAGAAAGTTCTTCGGAATATTAAAGCAACTCCCTCATGACCTCATGTTTCTTTGATTACATAAGTTCACCTGTACATCGATATGATAGGGTATATGAACCACATTTTACATGCTGTTTTCAGGATATGGAAGGAAAATATTAAGAAAAGAAACATGGCTTTTGAAAAATGTACTGAAAGTTGACTTGATCATGAGGAACAAGTATAATGATGGGAGATATGTTTTACTGTAAAACAATTACATATAAAGTCACAATGACATTCCAGAAGAGTTTCTGGAATGTATTAAATTATTGTAGGAAAAAATGGCATTGAAGTTAAAACTGAGTGGGCCTAAGAAGTAAAATCAAACAGAGTTTAAATACTGAATCAGAACAACTAGGTCTATTTATGACACTATATAGTCCTAGATAGATATAGATAGATATATTAACATAAACAAATACTAGGGACCAAATTACCATGTTTTTAAGAAAGTAGATGTATATGGATTTGCTACAACACTATAATTATACATTCATTGGTTTACTTATTTTGAACATATTCATGGACTAAATGGTTTATACAGATAAAGAAAAAAAACAAAAAATAACGCAGATGGAAATGTTGTTCTGACAAATATCTTACTTCTCATTAAACAGATCACTTCTGACAAGAAAGAAAACGAGCACACTCATACAAGAGCAGGACTACCAAACTCCAGGAAGAGGCACAGAATCGTGTGTACCTGGGCATCAGACTCTGTAGTAAGCCTGGCATTCTGCTTGGCAGAGGTGGGCAAGGGAGAATTTCCATGATGCTGTATGTCCTATCAAATCTTGGTTAACAGGGCACAGGGTCCAGACTTGAATGTCACATGGGTCATATTCCATGCAAAGTCCAAGGACAGGCCAAAAAACTAGGGCTACCAAATCCAGGACCAAGCAAATCATTCCCACAAAATGCATTACCAAGACATGAATTCCACAGTGGAGAAATAAGTCCCATTCATATGACATAAAAGAAAAGGCATAGGTTTTCAGGAATTCTATTCTTCAGTTAGGTATCCAGGGTTATCAAGGCTGGCCAAAGATCATGCTAAAGACATCAAAGGTTGAGGAATGGCGAATCATGGCCACACGACAGGAGCCCCAGAGAAGTGAGCTTTGACAGCTGACCTATCTCTCTCTCCAGGCACCTTACGAGAGCTCTGTGTACTGGGCCACATATTGGGGCCTGCCTTAGCAAGTCTAGGCTCCCATGGGAGCCATGCTCTCTGTTGTTTTTAGCTGCCCAGAGATGGTCATTGGTGCTCCTGTACCCTGTTCTTTCCTTTCAGTCCGATGCAGTGTGTGGGTAAGCCTCAGGCCTGGCAACTCCCTGCCAGGCCTTCAGGAATGGCAGCTCCTGGCTGCAGGGCAGGTGCCCTGGAGCAGGTCTTTTTGACAGGTGGCCAACCACTCTCTCCTTAGAACCCGTCCCAGTGGAGGATCCCACACTTAGGGCCAAGTCTTGCTTGGCCCAGCCTCTACAAGATGTCCAAAGTCTCCTGAACCATGGGGGCATGCAGCTCTACAGTCATACCAACCAGTAAGCAGGTTCTGGTGGGCAGCGACCTCATGCGTCACCACTGGCTTAGTTGGGTTAATGATGAGAGCTCATATTGTCTCAATGAGTGAAGATGACCTAAAAATCATGCTTACTAGGATTATGCTGAGACCCAATGCAGGGGGCCATGTAAGGGTCAGCATCCCCCAGATCCACTGGGGGAGCACTGCAGTTGGGGACTTGAGACAAATGATCTCTTGAGGCTCCCCACTGTGACCCTGGTTTGTCTGTGGGCCTCCAGGTGCCCATGAGGTGTTCAGGCATTTGGCCTGGCCTATCACCACATTTCTCCTACCAGGACAACTCCTAGGGAACCATGGCTTAGCAACCCTGGTATCTTTGAGTCATTCAGCAGGCCTTGGTTGCCAATTCCTCAACACAGCCTCAACCAAGAGAGGTGAGTGGAAGAAGCTGGGCTTAGAGAGAATTACCAGATGTCATTGGGGTGGGTTCAGGGAGCCCACATCAGTGCATTGGCTCAGCCGATGGGATTGGCCTAGGGTGGGAGCACTCATTTTCCAGATGGCATTGACTTTCTCATGAACATCCGCCCTTGAGCTATTCCATGTGCAGGGGAAGTGAAATGTTGGCCGGGTCGCAGACATGAACTCAAAAGGGTGGGAATGCTGCCATAAGCCTGTGTGCACCTGAGGGCTCCTGATGTCTACAGGTGTGGACTGTGGGCCTCTGGGTGGTGGATGTGGGCCCTTGGGATAAGAGGCCTCTGTCTCCTTCAGCTGCGGGTGGTTCCTCAAACCCCACCCATGCTTCCCAGCAGTGAAGAGGTCAGACCTTCTGTCACTTGTGATGGACTCCCAAACAGTTTGGGGCACTGAAAACCTGCTTAACACACCACTCGCTGATTCCTTGTGCTCGTGAGACAGAAAGGTTCCACCAGGCCTTGGGGAGGAAACTGTGAGTCCCAGATGATAGCAGGCATTGAGCCTGAGCCTCTAGCCCAGTCCATCAACACCTCTGGGTGTGTTTCTGGGGAAGTGGTGCAACAGGATGAGAGTCGAGACCCTCCTCCAGGGCAAGCCATGGACACTCTGAATTGTTCTTGTGGTGGATAGTGGCCAGGAATTCATTCCTCAGGGATATAGGATCTGAGTGCCTGGGCAAACTTTGGTATTGAGCGTCAAGGCCTGGTTCTGGGAACCAGAGATCACCTAATCCATGGGAGGGTGACAGTTCACCCAAACTAGCAGAGCTTGCACCCTTTCCTTGAGAACCATGTAGAGAGAGGGGAGAGTTCTCAAGAACTCAGTGTGCCTGGCCATGTACTGAAGCCTGACTCAGCAATAGTAAGATCAGGAGGGAGCCATGGTTTCCATCAAGCAGGCTTGCCCAGAAATGGGGATTGGTGATCTTGGATCCTGCCCTCCTTATGGACCCAAGACTGTGCTGGTCAGGAACAGACCTGACCAGCACTTGTCAGTCCATCAGGAATGGAAGCCTTGGTCCTATGGCATGTGATCTGGAAAAGGGCATTTAGAAAGCTGGCAAATCGGTCTCTCCTTAAACTCCCGTCCCCATTCAAGGATCCTGCCCTGAAGGGCAATTCGTGCATCACATTGTACGACCAGGAGGACCAAAGTTTCAAGTCCCCAGGGCATGACACTCTATAAAAAGCACCCACAGTAAGGAGGTTCTGGGTGGGCAGGGACCACACATGTCACCACCGGATTGCTTGGGTCAGTGATGAGAACTCATATGGTCTCGAAGAGTGATGATGACCTAAAAATCATGTTCAATGGGATTACGTTCAGGCCCAATGCAGGTGACTGTGCTGGGATCAGCATCTCCCAGAACCACGCGAACCTAGGAGAGCGCTGCAGTTGGGGGCTTGAGGAGAAGGATCTTTCAAGACTCTCCGATGTGGCCCTGGAATGTAGGTGCAACTCCGGTTGCCCACAAGGCATCCAGGCATTCAATCTGCCCACTGACCCAATCCTCCTCCCAGGACTGCTCTCCAGGAGCCATGGCTCACAACACTTGTCTCCTTGTGTCTTTCAGTGGGCCTTGGTGGAAAGGCACTTGGTGTGTCATCAACCAAGAGGGGTGAGGAGAAGCCTCGGGGCTTTGAGGGAATGCCCAGACACCATTATGGGGGATCAGAAAGCCTGTATCACAGCAGTGATTCTGTAGCGGCCCTAGGATAGAGGCCGTGGTCCACATTGTCCAAATGATGTTGATGTCCCCATGAACCCATGAACCATCCCAGGTGCAGGGAATGCAAAAGCTTGGAGGAGTCACTGACATGGCCTGGGAAATCGTGGGGTCGTCGCCATAGGTCCACATGAACCTGAGGCCTCCTGATACTTCCAGATATGTTCTGTGGGATCAGGAAGGCAGTTGATATGAGACCCTGGGATTCAGAGGCCTCTATCCCCTTCAGCAAAGGGTGTTGCTCAAGCTCTACCCATTCACATTTTGCCGCGGGCTGAGGAGGAAAGAGTTCCTGACACATACATCAGAATCTAAAGGTGTTTGGGACCCCAGGAAGCAGCTTCAGAACAGCGCTGCATTATTACTTGTGCCATATTCCCAAAACACACTTGGCAGGACATCGGGAATGGTAGCCCTTGGCTGCATTGCAGGTGCTGCAGAGCAGGGAATTTTGACAGCTTGTCTATACCTGTCTCATTATAACCCCATCCACAATTGAGAAGCTCCACCAGATGACCAAGTCTTGCTTTCTGCAGCCCCTTCAAGATGTCTAATGTCTCAGGACCCGGGGCCTGGTGCTCTCCAGAAAGCACCCCGGTAAGCATGTTCTGGGAGTGACCCAAATGCATGAATCATGACTAGCTTTCTTAGGACAGCTCTCCAGGAGCCATGGCTTAGGAAATATTGCCTCCTTGTGTCTTGCAGTGGCCGTGGGTCACCAGGACTTGGCACAGGGTCAACCAAGAGAGGTGAGTGGAAGACTCTGGGCATAGAGGGAGGTGCCAGGGGCCATGGCATTGTTCGTGAACACGAATCAGGGTGGGGCTCTGTCTCCAGGATTTAGCTAGCGGTGGGGGGAAAATTGTTCACACGCCATTGACATCCCCCATGAATGGCCACGTTTGAGCCATCCCAAGTGCAGGGAATGCAAAAGTTAGACCAGGTCATGACAAGGACTAGAAATTAAGGGGAAGCCACTGTAGAACAGCGTGCAACTGTGGCCTCCTGATCCCTCCGGGTGTGTACTGTGGGCACATGAAGATAGGTAACGAGAGACCCTTGGTGTCAAAGGCCACTGTCCCTTTCAGCTACTGTTGTTAAACAAGCCACCACCAACGGAGCTTCTCCAGGCTGAAGACCATAGGGCTCCTGACCCAAGCACCAGATTCAAAGCTTTAAAAGGCTTGGGGTTGCTGAAGTACAGCCCTCGATGTTTCCTTGTGCTCATGAGTCAGCAAGTTGTCACTGGGCCTCAGGGAAGAAACAACAAGCCCCAGGCCACAACAGGCATTGGGCCTGAGCCTGTCGTCTGAGTACCAAGGAAGAAGCACTGTTACAGGGAAAGAGTCAGGACCCTCTTAAAGGGCGGGCCATGGACTCCTGCCTTGTGCTAGTGGTAGACGATGACCCGCCATTCACCCTGGAGCCCTGGCGGATATGGCGGTGTTGGTTAAATTTCGATGCGGGAGCCAGGTCCGGATCAATAGCGCAGAGAAGGCGCAATGTGGTGAGGGCTTCTTCCTGGCCATAACTTCTTGGGCTGCCACCCTTTGCTTGGGGCCCCTATAAACATTGGGAGAACACTCGAAAACCCTATACCTTCGGCCAAAGTCGGGGGCCATTCTCAGCAAGACGAGGTTCCCAGTGGAGCTTCGATCTACTTCTTTTGGGGACGCCAAGGAATGGGAGACGGTCGCTGTGCCCTGCTCCTTCCTGGAGGACCCTAGCCATGTGTGGGTCACCACAAGGCTAGCTAGCACCGCCCAAAACTTTGGGCCTGGAAGACGGTGAACAGGGCATTTGGACAGCTGGCCTATCTTTCTCTCCTTAAATCCCATCCCCACTCGTGGATCTCGCCATGAGGACAATGTCTTCCTTTTCCCAGCCCCGCCTAAAGGTCTCAGGACTCAGGACGCCGGGGCATGGCTCTGTCCTGAGAGCACCCTCAGTAAGCAGGTTCTGGGAGGGCAGGGTCCTCACGTGTCATCATCGTGCCCGTGAGGCCTCCGGACATATCCGGGCGTGTCCTGTGCGCTCAGGGAGGTAGTGGCCCCGAGACACGTCGTCTAAGAGGCCTCTGTGCCCTTCAGCAATGGGTTGTTGTGCAAGGCCCGTCCCTTCTCACGTTGTCCCGAGCTGGAGAGGCCTGCGCTCCTGCATCATACACCAGTTTCGCAAGGCCTTCCTAGACCCGGGAAGGCTGTTCAGAAGAGCCAAGGATGATTCCTGATGCTCGAGAGACAGGAAGGTTCCACAGGGCTTCGGGGAAGAATCTAGTAGTCCCAGACCCTAGAAGCCATTGGGCGTGAACATGTCTCCTGAGACTCTCAGACACCCGGGACTGGGTCCTGAGGTAGCGGCAACCCAAAGGAAGACTCAGTACCCTCGCCCAAGGCCACCATTTGGCGGTCTGCTTTGCTCTAGTGGTGGATAGTGACCTGGCATTCACTACTCGGCCCTGGGCGAGCCCTGGGCCCAGGCCAACTTTGGCTTGAGTGCAGGGGCTCCGATCCTTGGATCCCAGGTGGCCCCGGGTGTGGGTTGGTGGCGTCAGGGATGCAAACTCAGGGCCAACATTCCTGGCTCTCGACCCCGGGACACAACGGGGACCCGTTGCAATCCCTGGGGTCCATGACATGGGCAGGGCCCTTGGTCCTCCAGGGAAGGCTCCCAGAGAGGCCACGGTCTCCATGGTTATGGGAGGCTCAGGAATGGGCGGCTGGGCCCTTGTGTCCTGCTCCTTCC
>RCUC01124586.1:0-46259 GCA_003697995.1 Taxidea taxus jeffersonii | reverse complement strand
AAAAAAAAAAAAAAGTTCCAATATTGGAAACACAGGACCTTTCAAAGTCTGAATAAAGAAAAGTGAAATGAAGTGAAATGAAGGTGCTAATCCTTTATGCCAGAAAGAGCTACTAATGGCAGATCAATAGTATATCATTCCAAATCAAGATTAGTGTCAGATTAAGACCTCTCTGAAGGAAGCCTGGGTGGCTCAGTCCATTAAGCACCCGCCTTTGGCTTGAGTTATGATCCCAGGGTTCTGGGATCAAGTTCCACACCCAGTTCCTTGCTCAGTGGGGAGCCTGCTTCTCCCTCTGCATGCCTCTCCCCTTGCTTGTGCTTGCACACACGTGCTCTCTCTATGACAAATAAATAAAATCTAAAAAAAAAAAAAAAAAGACCTCTCTAGGAACACACATTCTAGTAATCACATCAAAGAACTTCCAAAGTCACGGAGAACACAGGCTGCACACTGGGAGCCTATGGGCTGGACCTATCAAACATGTAGCTTTTTAGTCCCTACACTGACTTATATGTGTTGCTTTTTATTAACACTTTTTACATTTTATTATTATTATTATTTTTTTTAAAGATTTTATTTATTCGTTTGACAGAGAGAGACACAGTGAGAGAGGGAACACAAGCAGGGGGAGTGGGAAAGGGAGAAACAGGCTTCCCACCGAGCAGAGAGCCCAATGTGGGGCTCAATCCCAGGACTCTGGGATCACGATCTGAGCTGAAGGCAGATGCTCAACGACTGAGCCACCCACGCACCCCTATTATTTTTTTTTAAGTAGGCTCCATGCCCAATGTGGGGCCTAAACTCATGACCCTGAGATCAAGAGTCACATGCTCTACCGACTGAGCCAGCCAGGTGCACCCCTCCCTTTTTAAACTAACATTTAAACATAAGGAGGGGCACATACACACAAATCCAGATTTTCTTCCTTCTACTGAAAAAGGAGTAAATTAAAAATTAATTTGATAATGCTGTGCTTTTATCTGCAGTCATAAGGTTTACTCTCTCCCCTCCCGGCCCACTTCACTTGTATTATTCACCTGGCTCCCACAGACATCTGAGTTTGAGACCCCTAACAAATAATACCACAGCATGCCCTAAAGACAACAGAGAGAAGACCAATTATGAGTTAAGTTTGGTAAAAGTGATGAATGAACCTCATATCCATGCTGCATGAAAACTGATAGCAGTATACTCTCCTAAAGAGAATGTGGCAAGTGGTGTGATGGGGGAGCTGAGGTACTACACTGGGTTATTCGTTTGAAAGCAGAGCAGAATTATCAATTATCAGGAGTAAGGGGAGGCCACACCAGACTACAAGCCTGGGAAACCAGGAAAAAATTACAAAGAGATACAGAACACAAGGGTGCTGCTGTGGGTGATAACCCAGAGCAGGGGATAAGGCAGATCCCAAGACAATCTCATTCCAGTACTGGTCTCCCAAGAATGGACTCTTCCAGTCAAAGACTAATTACTTTTGTTGAGGGCCTTCCTTAAGCTTCTTACTCTGTTTTATTTATGTACAAACAGATAAGAACTGCAGGCCTGAACTACTGAGTTACCAGTGCCACGACCTGCTCAGCTCCAGTGGTCCTGATCAGCTGTCAGGACTGAGCTGATGGGCCAGGTGCCAAGTTCACTGCCAGAGCAATTCAAATCTTAAGCCAGACCAGACTGTGACAGCTAAGTACTGAATCGTGCAAAATGGCACTGGGCCCAAAAAGTTGCTTTCTGAGCACAACATGTTCTATGTAGATAACAAACTAAAGTTAAGTCAGCTATTCGGTCTATTATGTGAAAAAAGAACACAAGAGTGAGGCTGCCAACACAGAATGAGAGCAGCAGAATTAACCAAAGGGCATAAAGACTACTTACTTGTTCATTATTTCATGTGTACATGAGTAAGAAACTGGTTTCTGGGCATCAAAAACAATAGACTGACAACCAAGATCATTTAAAATCAAGTGTTCAAGTATTTTAAAACAGGCATTCTATAAATACACTCAAATTAAATTAATTTATTACCTCAACTCCTAGCATGGATTGAATGGTTCTGACATAGGTTTCTATTCGATCATCCTTTAGTTCAACCCAGGCTGGTGGGCTCATGCGCATACCAATGGGGCCAGCTATCTTCTCCAACATGTTAACCAGTTCTCGGGCCTGATCCATTGCTCTCTTTGGGTAAAACAGTGCCCAGAAATGCATGGGGACCTAGGAATAACCACAAGCTATTTTTTAGTACTTCTCACAACTTAGACACTCCAGAGTCACACCCAGGAGGTATTATTCTAGAGAATAAATTGCTTTTAACTCTCTCTGCTTGAATCCTTTCTGATCTAAGACCTGTAACTAATACAGATGTATACGATTAAGTAAATTGGGGACTACTTTCACAGTGGAATAGTATGCAGCAATGAGAATGAAAGACCTACAACTATATCTAACAATATGGATGAAACCCACCAATCAAGGCTGAAGAAATTAAGCCAGACATAAAAGAATATATACTGTATGGTTTCACATATATATCAAGTACAAAAAGCAACTGAAATGAATCTACGCTGTTGGTAGTGACTCCTCATATCATTTGTAAG
This sequence comes from Taxidea taxus jeffersonii, assembly GCA_003697995.1. Taxonomy (NCBI): domain Eukaryota; kingdom Metazoa; phylum Chordata; class Mammalia; order Carnivora; family Mustelidae; genus Taxidea; species Taxidea taxus. Next base: position 43,662 of record RCUC01124586.1, on the reverse strand, counting down.
GGTGAGAGGTAGGTAGTAATGAGGAGCAGGAGGGATGGCTTCTGGGTCATTGGTAAAGTTCTCTTTCTTAACCCTTGGTGTGGATTCCATAGGTTTATGAACCTTTGAAAATTCCTCAAACTTACACTTTAAATATATTTCAATAAAAAGTTTTAGAAACAGATATATATACTTTACACATGGCCCAAAAACATTTAAAAATAATTATATACCATTTTGTTCTTTGGTTCCCTTGGTGGGGGCTGTTTTAATTACACTTCTTTCATGGATAAAAACATCCTTCTCCAGGGAAAAGCGGTGGAAGATAAAGGAAGATAAAAGAGAGAATGGGTAATAGGCTGGCACTGTATGAGTTATCATAGCAATCTATTTCCTTTTCCTAAGTCTATAGCCAACCAAAGTGCCTACCTCTAACAATTCATCAATTTGCTCTATTTGAAGGACCTGTTTAGTAGATAATGCAGGATAGGAATTCAGGTGGTACTCTCCCTCCAAAAGAAGACACTGAATCCTTCCTGCTTCCTAATTTCCATACTTTATAGAAATACTGGTCCTCTCTTCACCACTTCAAAAGTCACTTACAGTCAAGATGGAAAGGTCCCTGGTTACTTCCTTAATCCAGTTTAGTTCCTGAGATGTGATAAATGAAGTATTTCTTAAGTTAATTCTTTCCATTGGGAGAACACGTCCTTCGATCTAAATACAAAACAAAGTACCCATGACATGAGCCATCTGCAAACACTATTTAGGAAAGAACAATGATACTGTTCTCTTTTGGGCCTGGTCAACTCCACTATGTAAACCTGTCCAGGTTATAACCTCCGAGAATGGAAAAAAAATGAAACTGTAGCAATGAGTCTGGGCTAATAAGACCCTGGACAAATACAGGTAAAATTTTTATAGGCATAGCTCTTTAATTATTGAAGCTTCCAACATGGTCTCCCAAGAAAGGGATTAGAAAGCACTGCTTCTTTAGAAGTAGAGAATGCATGTAAAATAACTACATTTCAAGATAAATAGTAAAATAATTTTTAAAAATATTTTAAGGGACAAACTGAAAGTAGAAAATTAAAGTAAAATTTCCTTCTTTTTTTTAAGATTTTATTTATTTATTTAACAGACAGAGATCACAATTAGGCAGAGAGGCAGGCAGAGAGAGAGGAAGGGAAGCAAGCTCCCCGCTGAGCAGAGAGCCCTAACTGGGGCTCGATCCCAGCACCCTGGGATCATGACCCAAGCCGAAGGCAGAGGCTTTAACCCACTGAGCCACCCAGGTGCCCCAAAAGTAAAATTTCTTAATAAGGCTGAACATAAACTATTACACTTTAAAATGAAAAAACAGGGAGGAAGATGCGTAAATATAATGAAAGAACAAATTAACGTTAGGAATAAGTTAATCAAATCTAAATATCCAAAAATAAGAAAATAATTAAGTTGATGATATAAAAACATGATGGACTATTTTGCAATCATTAAAACCACTTTCCATCTAATATGATCCTGTTTTTACAAAAAAAAAATAGTAGGGACGCCTGGGTGGCTCAGTTGGTTAAGTGGCTGCCTGCGGCTCAGGTCATGATCCCAGCATCCTGGGATCGAGTCCCACATCGGGCTCCTTGCTCGGCAGGGAACCTGCTTCTCCCTCTGCCTCTGCCTGCCACTCTGTCTGCCTGTGCTGGTTCGCTCTCTCTCCCTTTCTCTCTGACAAATAAATAAATAAAATCTTTAAAAAAAAAATAGTAATATATGCATCATAAAATGAATGAGTCTATATTTGGCGGTGATTATCTCTGCGTATATGTAATTAGAGAGAATTTTTACTTTCTATGATCTCTACAATTTGTTTATTAAAATTAACAAATACTGGGGCTCCTATGTGGCTCAGTTGGTTAAACACCCAACTTTTAATTTTGGTTCAGGTCATGATCTCGGGGTTATGAGATGGAGCCCCATGTCAGGTTCCGTGCTCAGCTAGCAGTCTGCCTGAAATTCTTTCCTTCTCCCTTCTGCCTCCCTCCCGGCCCCAGCTTCTTGCACATGTGCTCTCTTTCTCTCTCACTCTTGCTCTCTCAAATAAATCAATCTTTAAAAAATTACTTATTTTATCTATAACCAAAAAAATTTAATGTGTTTATTAACATAAGTAACAATTTCCATATCAGCAAGACAAAGGAATCAAACTCATGATATGAAAATAAATTTTTAGATCTTTTTAGAAGGCAATTGGCAATATACAACAAAAGTACTAAAAACATAAATGTCCCCTGACATTTCCACTTCCATAAATCTATGAAATTAAACAATATTACAAAGACTCAGTTACAAGGTTGTTCACTGAGTAACTACTTCTAATTAAAAAATACTAAATTCTGGGGCACCTGGGTGGCTCAGTGGGTTAAGCCTCTGCCTTTGGCTCAGGTCATGGTCTCAGGGTCCTGGGATCAAGCCCCAAATGGGGCTCTCTGCTTAGCAAGGAGCCTGCTTCCCCCCCACCTCTCTGCCTGCCTCTCTGCCTACTTGTGATCTGTCAAATAAATAAAATCTTTTTTAAAAAAAACCACTAAATTCTTGGGGCACCTGAGTGACTCAGTCAGTTAAGCATCTGCCTTCAGGGGTGCCTGGGTGGCTCAGTAGGTTAAAGCCTCTGCCTTCAGCTCAGGTCATGATCCCAGGGTGCTGGGATTGAGCCCCAATTCGGGCTCTCTGCTGGGCAGAGAGCCTGCTCCCCCCCACCTCTGTCTGCTTCTCTATCTACTTGTGATCTCTGTCAAATAAATAAAATCGTTAAAAAAAAAGAAAGCATCTGCCTTCGGCTTGGTCCTGGGATCATGACCTGAGCTGCAGGCAGAGGCTTTAACACACTGAGCCACCCAGGCACCCCTGAAGGCAGATGCTTAACTGACTAAGTCACCCAGGTGCCTCAAGCATCCGGCATCCCTGCTCAGCGGGGCGCCTACTTCTCCCTCTCCCTCTGCCAGCCACTCTGCCTGCTTGTGCTCTATCTCTCTGTCAAATAAATGAATAAAATCTTTTAAAAAATACTAAATTCAGGGGCACCTGGGTGGCTCAGTGGGTTAGGCCTCTGCCTTCGGCTCAGGTCATGATCTCAGGGTCCTGGGATCGAGCCCCGCATCAGGCTCTCTGCTCATCGGGGAACCTGCTTCCTTCTCTCTCTCTGCCTGCTTCTCTGCCTACTGGTGATCTCTGTCTATCAAGTAAATAAAAATAAATAAATAAATAAAATAAATACTAAATTCAATTTTAATGTGAAAGAGTAGAAAATTGTTAATAAACTATCTTGCGGCCATTAAGATATTTAGAAAAATACTAAATTACATGGAAAAACATTCTACATATACTGAGGAGAAAAAGGAAACTATCTGAATATATGCCATGTGTGAGCATGCATAAGTACGCAAGCATGCCCATGTACACACACACAAAAATCCACTGAAGGGTATGTATAAAAATGTTAACAGTGGTTATCCTGATACAGAAAGATGAACTTTTGGGGCACCTGGGTGGCTCAGTGGGTTAAGCCTCTGCCTTCAGCTCAGGTCATGATCTCAGTGTCCTGGGATTGAGCCCCATATCGGGCTCTCTGCTCAGCAGGGAGCCTGCTTCCCCCCCTTCTCTCCGCCTGCCTACTTATGATCTCTCCCTCTGTCAAATAAATAAAATCTTTAAAAAAAAAGATGAACTTTTTTCTTTCTTGGTTTAGATTTTCTACATTCTCAAATTAATATTTAATAACACAAAAACACATTTAAGATATAATATTAAGTGAAAAAGAAGATGCAAAACCATATACAATACAATCACAGCTTTGTAACAAAAAGATTTATACTCACAGAAAAATGTGTAGAAGAGGGATATACATTGAAGTATCTTTCATATGTATCTAAAATAAATCACTGAGATATCATCTTTGGATGATGAAATTACTGATGTTTTTATTTCTTTCTTTACTTTTTGTAAGGTTTCAACATTTTCCTTATTGACTATCCATTACTTTTATTTAAAAAAAGAGAAATTTTTAACAAGGAGTCAATTAAGAGTGCAAGAGAACTAGAGAAAAGACAATTGTTTTGGTATAACTTCAAAAGAAAGGTGAAAAGTAGTAATAACTAACATTTACTGAGTACTTGCTATGTGTCACATAAGATGCTGAAAATGTTACCATTTAAATTCTTACAACTCAATTATCATCCTCATTTTACAGATAAAAAAAACTAAGAGATGCTAAGCAATTTGCTCAAAGTAACTATGATGGCAAGTGGTAAAACTGAGATTCAAAGCCAAATAAGCAGACACTGAAGGCCAGGAACTCTGCCACCATCTCACACTGCCTCTGCCCTATGGATCATGCCACACAAAATACAACACAGAAGGCTCAGGCAAAATGCAGGCAGAAAGAGCCATAAGAAAATCAGAATGGTGTAAGTCCAAAACTTTCTATGCCTATAGAAAGAATGCCAATAATATATTCAAAGAATCACAATTATTGAAAAAGAAAAAAAAACTTGGAGGGAAAAAAAGGACATACAGAACCTTAAGAATTATTTAGATTGGAAAACTGAAAATGAGGTAATTTTTTATAAAGATTTATTTATTTATTTTAGGGGGGTGGGGAGAGTGCATGTGAGCCCGGGGATGGAGACAGGGAGAGAGAGAGAAAAAATGCCAAGCAGAATTCCTGCTGAGAGTAGAGCCCAGCATGCAGCTCAAGCTCACAACCTTGAGATCATGACCTGAGCCAAAATCAAGAGTCAGGGTGCCTAGGCAGCTCAATCGTTGGGCATCTGCCTTCAGCTTGGGTCGTGATCCCAGGGTCCTGGGCTAGAGCCCCATATCAGGCTCCCTGCTCAGGAAGCCTGCTTCTCTCTCCTACTCCGCCTGCTTGTATTTCCTCCCTTGTTGTGTCTCTCTCTGTCAAACAAATAAATAAAATCTTTAAGAAACAAAACAAGAGCCAGAAGATGCTTAACCAACTGAGTCACCCAGGCACCCCAAAAATGAGCTAAGTTTTAAGTCAATATTCCTTTTACTATCTATCTGCCTGAAAATTAACAGCTCAGATCTCTGCAAAATGCGAAAGAAAAATCTCTAACAGATACTATCAAATTAAGAGAAGAAAATTCAAATATTGTGACTAGGACCCCCCAACGAAGTATAACAGAGAAAAACCCCAAAATAAAGACCAGATAGGAAGCTATCACCCACTTTCACTAAGCTCTTAAAATCACTGATCAACACTATTTCCCACTTGACTACATCCAGTTTACCTTATGTACATCCTTCTGAAGACAGAGTCCCCACCGTGCCAATTCATTGCTGGCTGTCTCATTTTTTGAAATTCTCTGCAGCAAGCATTCCAGAGCATTATGGTGTTGTTTGGGGCTCAGGTTGATCTGCTGGGTCAAATCCTAAATAGATTTAAGATGTAGATAATAACTTCTAAGTATTAGTTTCTCCAATATAAAATTAAACCCCAATATGTCTAAACATTTCCAAAAGAAAACCCTTTCCACTGAAATGGAAGACATTTTTAATTTTTTTTTTTAGATTTTTTTTTTTTTAATTTATTTGACAGAGATCACAAGCAGGCAGAGAGGCAGGTGGGGGGTGGGGGGAGAAGCAGGCTCCCTGCTGAGCAGAGAGCCCGATGCGGGGCTTGATCCCAGAACCCTGGGACCATGACCTGAGCCCAAGGCAGAGGCTTTAACCCACTGAGCCACCCAGGCACCCCTGAAATGGAAGACATTGTTAAATACTCCAAAGATTTCAATAAATATCTCTCAGGAATGTGAAAGAAGTACAGGGTTAAAATTTTAATCATAGGGTGGCTCAGTCGGTTAAGCATCTGCCTTCAGCTGGGGTCAGCGATCCCAGAGTCCTGGGAGTTCCACACCAGGTTCCCTGCTCAGCGGCGGGTCTGATTATCTGCCCCTCCCCAGCTTGGTGCTTTCTTTCTCCTTCTCTTTCTCTCTCTCTCTCTCTCCCTTGTGCACCATCTCCCTCTCTCTCAAATAAATAAATAAATAAACCATTAAAAATTTAATCATAAAATAATTTGAAATTTTATTGTTTGAGACAGCTAAATCTTACCTCTTTCTCAAAGCCATGTTCTGGATTTAAAATTCCTAAGAAATTCAGGGGCACCTGAGTGGCTCAGTGAGTTAAACATCTGCCTTTGGCTCAGCTCAGGTCATGATCCTAGGATCTGGGATCCAGCCCTGCATGGAGGCTCCCTGCTCAGTGGGGAGTCTGCTTTTCCTTCTCCCTCTTCCTTTAACCCCTCCCGGTTCATGCTCTCCCTCTCTCTCTCTCCCCCAAATGAATAAAATCTTTAAAAAAAATTCTTAAGAAATTCTATGAAACAGGAACAAAGGGGGCTTGATTACATTTATTTAATATTTGGGGAAAAATGTCCTGTGCCAGGCAGAGCCAAACAAAACAGAATGGAAAACCAGATCCAGTCTTACACTTCATGTGATACCACTACTGTTATTTAATGTAAGACACTCATAAGACACTTTTTTGTCTAGTGTTTGATCCATAATTTGTGCTTTCTAAATGTTACTGTTAAATGAAGACCCAAAGGTGTATATGAAGATTCTGAAGCACATATGTGAGTTCTTTATTCTTCTGGGACCAAAGAACTATACAGTTGTTGTTCCCTGTGAGGCAGTCATTACCACCTCTCTGCAGGGTGGTACAGATAGCTCTGTGATCATGAAGTCATTAGGTGACTGAGTGTTGTAAAGAAGGAGCCTTGACCTACATGCTGAATGCAGAAGGATCGAAGGTAAGCAAGAAAGAAATCTCTTACAGGAATTCTTACAGGAATGCTTCCCTTCGGGATCTTTACGATGTTACTGAAAACAGCCTGTGGCATCAGAGATAGGCAGGGATCTGAGGGTAACAGACACACGCTGGCAGAGACAGCACATGAGCTCAAGTGTGGAAAGCCCCACGCACTGCAGACAGACTAGAGGTGAAGCGCTTGAGTGCTGGACTCGTGCTGCTGCCCACGTCTGAGCTGCTCCCTATTTCCTACAGGGTATCAGCCCAACACCTCCTGGACACTCCACACCTCACACAATAACCTTCTATCCTTTTACCTCAGTCTCTGACTTGTTGATTATTCTTTGCTACGTTATCTCCCCCACCCTTTTAAGTAGACTGAAGGCTTTTAAGAATGCTAGAAAAACTCAGTGCTATCAAAGAACCTCACTTATGATCATATGACCAGTTTACAGTCATCTATCTGCTTGGTGGTGTTTAGACAAAATTACTTGTTTCCTTTTACCTCATGATCCAGGCACTCTGCTGTTTTTTGTTTGTTTTTGAATAATTTTCAGAAGGTAGCTCTGATCGGCTATTTCACAGTGTGTGGGAAGGGACATGGAATATGTTTGACAGAAAGAACTGGAGCCTGGAAAGACAGACCTACCCAAGTGATGACATAAGCCTGCCCAGGTCTAGCTCAAGCTGTTCTCTAAAAGGTCTTCCATTCAACTCGGGCATTTCTCACCTTCATGGCTCTGAAGTCCTTCTTCATCTTCTCAGGGATTCCAGTCATGAACGAAAGCTCAGGTAGCAGCAAGATTTCACCTTTTAGCAGCTTTGAGGAGAGAATGGTGAGGAAAAATAAGGCAGTAAAGATGGTCTTGTTCCTCTGACCTCACAAGACATGCCATGCCCAGGGCTGGGCCTGCAAGGACATAACTGGCACAATAAGGAACATATAACCCCAGAAAAGAGGGCAGTGAAACACTACAAGTATTTTACCCTTTTCTCTTCAGTCACAATACTTACAGATTATTCACAATACAGCCTGCTGTATTAGGTAAAGGGGAAAGTGTTGAAATGGTAAAAAAAAAAAAAAAAAAAAAAAAAAGGGGGAAAAACTAGGGGGAAAAAAAAAACCAAAAAACAACTTCCCTCTTGGGCCTCCAGGCAAGCTAAGGCAATACATCCCATCCAGCTGGGGTCTCCAGATCTTATCTTAGCTGGTTGATCTTCAGCCTTTTTAGCCTTCTCAGTAAGAAGAGTCAGTGTCAAGGCACTTTCCCTGCCTCTGGTCCCGTTACCTGTCTAAAATTTTCCTAATACATCTAGTGTTTTAACCTTTAGCAGAAAATCTTCTTATTCCTTAACCTACCTTGCTCATATGGATACTTAGCTCCTCCTTATGGGGACATCAAAAGCAAATCCTACCACATGAAGTGACACTACTGGTTAGATGAGACAGCCCTGCAGAGTCTTCCCCAATTACACTGTAACACTGCTCCTCGGCTCCCAGCACCCTGGATGAAGAGCTTAAGCTAGAAGTGCCAATCTGACACCCCTCCACTCACCATCCCTTGGTTATTCTGTCTCTCACTGGGCCTGTGGATCAGCAGTGGCTGGTCCTCTTCCTTAATTGTGATCCCATAGTTTTTGCTAGAGCAGGGCAGAGGCAGGAAAACATTTCAGAAGCAGCATCACTGCTCTATGGCAACACAGCCTGGGTCTCTTAACCAGCACTGGGGTACACAATTTGCATAATACCCTTGTCAAGGATCCACCAGAAACTCATTATAGCATATTTATAACTTGAAAAGGCAGGCTCAAGTTAACACTGCAATGAAATGGAGGAGAAATCATCCTAAAGGTCCAGGGGAAAATATGCTTAAAGCTGCATCAGGTTGGAGTGTCTGATTGGTTCAGCCGGTTAAGCATCCAACTCTTGTTTTGGCTCAGGTCATGATCTCGGGGTTGTGGGATCGAGCCCCAAACAGGCTCCATGCAGAGTCCGCTGGGATTCTCTCTCTCTCCCCTTTTCCCCCTGCTTGTGTGCTCTTCCCCCCACCCTCAAATAAATAAATCTTAAAAAAAAAACAAAAAAACTCCATCATGTTGAAAGTCTTGGACAACTGGAAAGGCAAAATGATAGTCAAATGATTAAAATGTGAATTTAATCTCTCCAACCAGACTTCTACCTAAACCAACAAAAGAAATATAATTCAAAACCCTGGTATTAATTTATAAAGTAACTTCCAAAATTACTAAAACAAATGAAACTACAAGGGTAGCACATCCAAGTCAAATCCCATAAATAAGCTCATTCAATCTTAGGGGCATTACCAATCTAATAATTTAAAAGTGTCCCAGTGTATGCTATTATGGAACTCAGTATCCTGCTACAGAATGGCAGACTACATCCCACACCCACCCAAAGGCCCAAGCCCAGTCTCTTCTTTCCACCTGTAGTATTCCAAGAATGTGATCTCCTTCCCGTCAGACATTGTGAAGCTATCTTTTGGTGTCTTATTCCAATCCACATCATCAATACGATAGGTGCGATTGTTGTATCGGGTTATAACAATACTGCCAACCAGCAGCTTAGTGCATTCATTCTGGAAGTTTTCTTTGTTCTGCTGATACATAGCATGCCTTTGGAAAGAGACAAAAGATTTTTGAATCATATCTGTATACAGAGAGCACAATGAAAAGCATGGGGGGATGCAAAAAAGTACTTCAGGGATATGATCACAGCTACACAGCATTAGAAGGCTCCAGTTGTCTTTTTTAAGAGATAAGACTCTCATCTCTTTTCAACATTACCAGAAAGCTCAAAATCAATAAAAAAAATAGTGAAAAGAGGGGCGCCTGAGTGGCTCAGTCGGTTAAACATCTGCCTTCAGCTCTGGTCATGTTCCCAGATCCTAGGACTGACCCCCATGTCAGGGTCCCCGCTCAACAGGGAGTCTGCTTCTCCCTCTCCTGCTCTCTCTGCCCCTCCCCTGCTCTCTCTCGCTCTCTTTCAAATAAATAATCTTTCAAAAAATAGTGAAAAAATAAAATTAAAAACAGTAACTACAAATTAATAACATTCACAGTTTGCCTTCAAATAAGGTACTTTAATCATTAAAATAATTATTTAGTATCACCATTATTAGGGTAGTCTATGGAGGAACAACAAAACATTCTCTAAACTATATTTGCCCTTTTAAGCTAATGGAAGGGATTACCAATACCTATCCTTAGACAGCACTGCTGAAGATGCTAAAGATATAGATGAACAGACTCACCATAGATAAATGTACCCTCACAGTGACCTCTAAACAGTGCTGTGAACAAGCCAACATAGGAAACTTGCAGAAAGCATGTCTGAATATGCCCAGGGATTCAAGGAACATTTACAGAAGCAGCTGATACTTGAAGGAGCAATCTGTCAAGCAGAACCGCCAGGGCAGAGGAATGAGTGACACTCCAGGCAGAGGCAGCAGTATGCAGGGGATAAGTAGGGATCTGGGGAGATGGGGAGGGCAAGGAGGCTGAAGAGGGACAGAAGATGGTAAGCACGGGCTGAAGACAGGCAGGGACCAGATGTAAATGTCCTTGTAAGTCAAGGATCAGAGCTTGGACTTTTTTCTGTGAGTCAGTGTCACCCAGGGCAGATTCTTCAGGAACACTGGTCCTTTGAGAGGTTGTGAGGAGGTGTGAAAAACGTTCCACAATCAAAAAAGTGGAGTCCACTGTGCAAGTTATAAGCCGTTCAGAGACTCACAACATACATGAGCACCTCAGACTGCTAAAGAAACATATTTACCTTTATTTACCCCCAACGTACTTAACCATGGATTCTTCCCACCCTTTTCCTTTTAACCTCACTGAATGAACATTTATTGCCATCCTGGGCAATTAGTATCCTGCAGAACTCAACTTGAAAAAAGACTGTAGTAAGTAATGAAAAACCATCTCAGAGTTTAAGCAGTTCAACCCTGACAACAGACCCTGGAGGCAAATGCCTGGGTTCAAATCTTGTGTCTTCCACTTACTAGCCTGTGAGATGTGAAGTGAGTTACAGCTCTTTATGCCTTGGCTTCCTCATGTGAAAGTGGGGTCAGGGAAGCATCTAACTCATAGAGTTGAGGGAATGCAATGACTTCATAAACATGAAGCACCAAGAACTGTGCCTAGCACAGGGAACAGAACTGTGTATTTGCAAATATCATCTCCATCATTGTCACCAGTGTCTGATACTTGCCAGATGCAGTGTGTGTGTGTGTGTGTGTGTGTATGTGTGTGTGCGCACGCGTGCATGTGCACACATGTGCATGGGGGGGCACCCTACTATCTCTGCAGGCCAAATATAGAGGAGAGACAGCTATAATGATAGTTCACTACACGGGAGCCTCAGTGGCTCAAGTTGGTTAAGACTCTGACTCTTCATTTTGGCTCAGGTCATGATCTCAGGGTCGTGAGATCAAGCCTGGTGTCTGTGCTGGGCATGGGCCCTGCTTAAGATTTTCTCTCTCTCCCTCTGCCCTCCACCACTTGTGTGCTCTCTGTCTCAAAAAAATGTAGGTTAGCTATATATGTGTAGTTGTGGAAGTCAAAAGCAACCTCTTGGTATAGAATCCATATTCAAATACTTTTTAACTTGTAATTTATTTTCAGAACTCTTAATGAGTATTTTTGTTTTGTTTTTAAGATTTTATTTATTTACTTGACAGAGAGAGAGATCACAAGTAGGCAGAAAGGCAGACAGAGGGGGAGGGGGAAGCAGGCTCCCCGCCGAGCAGAGAGCCCTATGTGGGGAACCATCCCAGGACCCTGAGATCATGACCTTAGCCGAAGGTAGAGGCTTAACCCACTGAGCCACCCAGGCGCCCCTTAATGACAGTTTTTAATATTCTCTCACCAAATCCCTTTCTCCTAATCATGTCTTTTGCATCAGTAAAGGTAGGAGGCTGACATGGAGGAAGAGAGCACAATGAAGAAAAAAAACTAAAAAGGGACTAAGAAACACAGCAGATAAACAATATAGGCCTATGTCTTGTTACTACAATATTCCACATTGAAAAGTAGATAAAAATCGATGTTTCTTAACTGCAACTATTTCACTTTGACTTCTATACTGGGATTGAAATAAAAGAAAATCATGCTGAAAAGAAGGCAAACCAAACAACAAACAACAAAAAATGAGTATATACCATATGATTCTACATATACAGAATTCTAGAAGATGGACACTAATTTCTAGTGGCAGAAAGCAGAACAGGGTTTGCTGCCTGTGGTGGACAGAGAAGAACAAAGGTAGGAGGAGGTCTGAAAGAGGCATGAGTAAATTTTATGCGGGCAATGGATATGCTCATTACCTTCATTGTGAGATTACGTTGGTATATAAATAAGTTAAAACGCATCAAGTTGTAGGGGTGCCTGGGTGGCTTTGGCTCAGGTCATGGTCTCATGGTCTCAGGGTCCTGGGATCGAGCCCAGCATCGGGCCCTCTGCTCAGCAGAGAGCCTGCTTTCCCTGTCTCTCTCTCTCTGCCTGCCTCTCTGCCTACTTGTGATCTCTGTTAAGTAAATAAATAAAATCTTAAAAAAAAACTCATCAAATTGTATACTTTGAATGTATGAGGTTTATTTTGTCAATAGTGCCTTACTAAATCTGAAAAAAGAAAAGAAATTAATGGAATAAAAGATCTCAATGAGACTGAAATACAAATTAGGATTGAGTGTCCACTAATTACTAGCGGCATTTCAAGTTAGTGGGGGAAAAAAACCATTAAAAAAAAGGGTAAGAGGGGAGCCTGGGTGGCTCAGTTGTGTAAGTGTCTGCCTTTGGCTCAGATCATGATATCAAGGTCCTGGGATCAAGCCCTGCAACAGGCTCCCTGCTCACCTGGGAGCCTACTTCTCCCTCTCCTTCTGCCATGCACTTCCACTTGTACTCTCTGGCTCTGTCAAACAAATAAAATCTTTTTAAAAAAGTTTTATTTATTTATTTGAGAGAAAGAGAGAGACAGCAGGAGAGGGAACACAAGCAGAAGGAACAGGAGAGGGAGAAGCAGGCTTGCCAACGAGCAGGGAGCCTGATGTGATGCAGGGCTCAATCCTAGGCCCCTGATAACATGACCTGAGCTGAAGGCAGACGCTTAACAACTGAGCCACGCAGGTGCCCCCCCAAAAAATACATGTTTAAAAGAGTGGATAAGAAAACTTGCTATTTAAAAAATAAATTCTTAATCAATTTAATATTAATGTGTAAGAAATTAAACAATAAAACCAGGTGAAAATACAAACATTCACGTGTTCCTGGGAATTAAAAAAATCACAAACTTTGTAAAAGATATATTGTTTTGTAGCCATGGTAACAAGGAGCATAAAATCCAGGTTTGTTTAAGATTTTATTAAATTCATTTGAGAGAGAGAATGAGCAGGGGGAGGTCCAGAGGGAGAGGGAGAGGCAAACTCCCTGCTGAGCAGGAAGCCCAACATGGGGCTCGATCCCAGGACCCCGGGACCACAACCTGTGCCAAAGGCAGGTGCTTAATGAACTGAGCCACCCAGGTGCCCCCATAAAATCGAGTTATAAACCTGCTTAATATCAACTCACCTCAGCAACCTACTTTTCCAAGCTATCCAACCAGAGTCATCCCCCTGTTTCTGTATATTGGCCAATTGGGCATAATCCAATAAGCATCATAAGGAGTACTACTCAATCAACAACAGACTACCTGAGCACCATGCTTCTGCTGCTTGCCCAAGACTGCTGTCCTGAACTCCATACCTCTCCAGTACTCTCTGTAAGATCAGCAGTCTCTTCTCACTGCAATAAGCAATCAGCCTTCTCTTTATGTGACAGAACAGAGGTCTCATCGTCCTTTGACATTTCTGGAGGTCTCACCACAGTAACTATGGAAGCTCTTCCTTGGCAAAACTGCTAGGAGTTTCACACCCACAGATGCACTCACTGGGCCCATTGTGCTTAACTCTATCTGTCCTTCAGATCTGCTGCCAGTGAGTCAATCCCAATAACTAGCTGAACTCAGACTAGTTTCATTAGGCTTTAGCTGCTTATCTAATGAGCTTTCAGGTTGGAAGTCATTGTTTGGACCCAGGTCTTTGTATGAGGTCTTCAGGCTTTTTGTTTTGAAGGAATATAATTTGAAAATTATTTTTGCCATTAACTTGATTACTCTTTATCTGCTTACTTTACTTTTGCTGTTATTTGTCTATACGCATAAAATCTTCTTTCAAGTGTTTTTGTTTTGCTCTGCATTCCCTTCTTTCTGTTCTATAGGGAATGAATGGAGGCATAAGCCAGATAATTCTCTAAACCAAGGCAGTCTACTCCAAAGACATCACAGTTGGAGGTCCATTTGATCAGAGACCAATTTATAAAAAAGCAAGTGGTCAAATATTAGGAAGGCACTTCTTGTCTTGGCAATTTGTGAAACAAGATCACTGTGTTTATTTAGTTCAAATTCCAGGGTCAATGATAGTTGGGTCACTGATCTCATGGCCCTTCCTATCTATGTTTGGAACCTGAAATATGGTTCACAAACAACACATCCTTAGACAACTTTAGTGCTTTTCCTTCTTGTTGTCATAGGTTTGCCTCTGCCAAGGTCTCAAACACCCTGGGAGAATTCTGTTTCCAATATAAAAGTGTACCATAGTCCTAATTTTGGCACTTTCCTTAGTAAAAGGTAAAAATAAAATCACAACGTCCAAAGTATACATAGTACATTCTCCAGTATAATTCATAAACTGAATCGTAAAACCTCAATGAATAAAAATGATAGAAATAATACAAAGTGAGTTTTCTGATCACAACAGAAGAAATTCAGGAAACTCACATACATGTGGAAAGTGAACAACACACTCCCTTAAATCATCAAGGAGTCAAATAAGAAATCACAAGGTAGGGGTGCCTGGGTGGCTTAGTGGGTTAAAACCTCTGCCTTCGGCTCAGGTCATGGTCTCAAGGTCCTGGGATTGGGGCCCACATTGGGCTTTCTGCTCAGCGGGGAGCCTGCTTCCCTCTCTCTCTGCCTGCCTCTCTGCCTACTTGTGATCTCTGTCAAAATAAATAAATAAAATTTTAAAAAAAAGAAATCATAAAGTAAATTAGAAAATACTCCGAGTTAGATGTATATGAAAACACAACGTACCAGAACATACAGCTACAACATTACTTAGAGGAAAATTTATAGCTGTAAAAGCCTATATTAGAAAGAAAAAATATCCCAAATAAACTAACCTTCCACCTTAAGACACTGGAAAGAGAAAAGCAAACTAAACCTTAAGTATGCAAAAGGAAGGAAATTATGAGTATAAGAGTGGGACTTAATGAAATAAATAACAGAAAAATATAGTCAACAAAACTAAAACACTGGCTTTTTGAAAAGGTCAAAAACACTGACAAACCTTTAGCTAGACCACCTATGAAAAAAGGGGACTCAGATTTCTAAAATCTGGGATGAAGGAGGGGACATTACAACTAGGCTCACAGAAATAAGAACTGTAAGGGAACACTGACGACAGTATGCCAACAAACTAGATAAACTAAATGAACTGGACAAACTCCTAGGAAAACACAAATAACCAAAACTGACCCAAAAATAAATAGAAAATCTAAATAAATATCTAACAACACAGAAACAGAATTAGTAATTTAAAAACTGCACACAAAGAAAAACCAAAACCCAGATGGCTTCTCTGTCAAATTTCTACCAAGCATTCAAAGGAAAATGAATTCCAATCCTTCATAAACACTCTCAAAAAACAGAGAGGAAGGAAATACTTAACCAACTCTTTGTATAAGGCCAGTATTACCCAGATATCAACACCAGACAAAGGTAACACAAGAAAAATACAGATACTGCTTAGGAATATGGAAAAAATCCTTAACAAAATATAAGCAAACCAAAACCAGCAACATAAAGAAAAAAACTATACATCCCGAACAAGTGGGATTTATCCCAGGAATGCAAGGTTGATTTAATATTGTAAAATCAATTTTATAAGCAGGATGTTTTGGGTTTTTTAAATGATCAAAACCCAATTCCCTTTCATGATAAGAATACTCAATAAACTAGGAATAAAATGGAATTTCCTCAATCTGATAAAGAGCATCTACAAAAAACCCACAGCTAATATACTTACTGGTGAAAGACTGGATGGATATTTTCTTCTTAAGATCAGGAAAAGAGGACAAGGATGTCCACCCTCACGACTTTTTTTTTTTTTCTGGCTGAATTGTCTTTATTAACAAAGGGAATATCCAAAACCACTACATCGAGGAAGGGTGGAGCCAGGGCTTTTTTCCCCCCTCACTTTCTCCACTCATATTCAACATTGTACTAGAGATGGTAGCAGGATAATTTAGCACGAAAAAGAAATAAAAGAGATCCAGATTGGAAAGGAAAAAATAAAAATATCTTTATTTGCAGATGACATGATCTCCTATATATAAATCCCAAAGAATCCATGAACAAACTGTTTTAAGGAGTACCTGGTTCTGTGTGGATCCTTAAAAGGATGCTATTGAAAGATCACAGAATTTAGGAAAATTTAGAATTTTTTTTCTAAGATTATTTATTTATTTATTTGACAGAGAGAGAGAGAGAGAGAGGGAGCACAAGCAGAGGGAGAAGCAGGCTTCCTACTGAGCACAATAAACTGTTTTAACTAATAAATGACTTCACAGGGGTTGTAGGATACAAGATTGATATTTTAAAAAATCAGTTGTTTTTCTATACATTTGCAAGGAACAAAACTGAAATTTTTAAAAATCCATTTACAAATGCATCAAAGAGAATAAAATACTTAGGAATAATTGCAAAACCTATACTCTGAAATCCACAAAACACTGCTGAATTAGTGGTAAGTACATATAAAATTATATACTTAGAAAATGGAGATAATTTTTATATCTAAAATAAGTCATTGTGCAGGTAACAAAACCAATCCTACACATACTACCTAATTTACTTATAAACAGCTTTTCTGTCGTAATAAAATATGACAACTTTAATGAAAGTAAAACTTTAATAAAAATAAATTTCAGTAAATGGAAAAATATGCCATACTTGTGAATAGGAAGATTCACTGAACATTCTCCCCAGTGATGTCAAACAAAATGCCAAATGACTTTTTTCTTACTTTAATTAAATTAGTCAAAGGATCACATGCAAGAATAATAAACTGGTGGCATTTACTATGAAAATTCTGAAAACAGATTCCTTGACAAATATTAAAAGTTAATAAAATTACAATAAAACACAGTATCACACTAATTTTAACCATGGATCAAAATAGAATATTCAGAAATAAATCCAGGTATTTTTTTAAAAAGATTTTATTTATTTATTTGACAGAGAGAGATCATAAATAGGCAGAGAGGCAGGCAAAGAGGGGGGGGGGGGGGAGCTCGATCCCAGGACCCTGGGATCATGACCTGAGCTGAAGGCAGAGGCTTTAACCCACTGAGCCACTCAGGTGCCCCTTATTTATTTATTTTTAGATCCCATTTATTTATTTGACAGAGAGAGCGACATAGCACAAGCAGGGAGAGGGAGAAGCAGGCTCTCTGATGAGTAGAGCACCAGATGTGGGATTTAATACCAGGACCCTGGAATCACAAGCGTGTGAGTGACTTGAAGGCAGACACTCAACAACTGAGCCAACCAGGTGCCCCTACATTTAGTATTCTTAATCTGTTCTGCAATTTAAAATCTAAACAGAACAATGGCCAATCTGTATTCAGCTATTACTGAACTTTCCAGAAAATTGTTAGCTTGTTAAAAGTAAACCCCACCATTCACTCACATGACATCCAGTACTGAATCATTCCGAATGACCTTATGGGAGACATCAGCTAGGAGAAAAAGACCTCCATCTGTCCTTCGGATGCTAGCTGCATAGCCTGGCCAGATCTGCAACCTGAAGAGACAAGAGAGCTTTTTTTTTTTTTTAAAGATTTTATTTATTTGACAGAGAGAGATCACAAGTAGGCAGAGAAGCAGGCAGAGAGAGACAGGAGGAAGCAGGCTCCCTGCTGAGCAGAGAGCCCAATGCAGGGCTCAATCGCAGTACCCTGAGGCCAAGGCATAGGCTTTAACCCACTGAGCCACCCAGGCGCCCCAGGACAAGAGAGCTTTACCTCAGGGTTCTAAAAAAACCACAGATACTTCCATGCCTCCATTTGAAAAGGTTAAGCAAATACCGCCTCCCTCCCCAGTAATAGTGAGAAAGCACCCCGAAACAAAGTAAACCAACATCTTTGTGAACTTATGAAAAAACTAAACTATGGAACAGATTTAACTGATAGATTGTATTACAGTCATAAAATACTGTTCAGATTTCTGTACTACATATAGTAATCACAATGAAAAAACTGTTTCCAGAACATTCAAAAGTGAGGAAAAGAACACTACTGACCTGTGCTGCTGTAGTACCATAGCACTTGTAGGGTCATAAAAGTTTCTCCCCACAAGCTTCATATCTAAAAGTTTCATTACCCTGAAATGAAGAGCAAAAATGGGTCTCCTAAAGAGGAATAAAAAAATTCAAGCTCAATTACCCTGAATTGTATTTTCCTTTTGAAGCCTAAAGTGTCAAAATTGTTGGTGCCCTTTGCACAATATACCTTTTATGCTGAGAACACTATTGCCAAAAGAAAAAGAAAAATTATGAAAGCATTTATCTTGAGGTATATACAACTGACAACAGCTTGTCCTATGTACTGGGTGACCAAAAACAGAGTTGATTTCCCAGGTTCAATTTACATTATTTTTCACCATTAACTAAAAAGAATGCAAGAGTCGATTTCTGTTTGTAAAGAAGCTGTTTGCTCCTGGCAGTTCACCTTACTAAGTAGAAACTGGGTTCTGTGTTTCATTTAAAAAGAGGTGGTATAGGAGTAACTTTTATGAAAATTTAGGTCTTATAAAACGTAAAAACAATTATTAGCTGTCTGAATCCAAACATGGAAACATGGAAAAAAATTCTTCCAGCAAAAATTTTTGCATACTACCACATTAAATACCACCATCGGTAACGACAAGAAATTATGCAATATAAACATCTGCTTTAAAGTTCACAAATGATTCCAAAGGAACCCAACCAGCCACCTGAAACCTACCTTCATTTTACCCAAATCTTACTAATCATTGGACATAACTTTTCAGTAAGTTAACCTCAATACCATCCATTCATTTATTAAATGTTTCCAAACTCATCTTTATATATGTGTGTGGTATAACACCATCCAAGCTTCTTGAAGAGCACTGTTACAAATATAAGACTGAGATTAAAGAAAATAAGCTGTTTCCTCACCGACGGAAAACAACATTGTAGAAGGGAATGCACAAGTCAGAACAGGGCTCCAGGATCTTTGTCAACTGAATCTTAATGTTGATATCTGCGCCATCAGTTTTCCTTTGACTTTTTAGCTCAAGAACCTAACAAATAAATATATGCAAGTAAAAAAAAAAAAAATGACAAAAACTACCAAGCCCTAATCTAATTCAACCGTGTTCTACAAAATACTAAATGTCTGAAATATATTTTCTACTTGCTCCTTATTTTGCCTGTTCACACTGGCCCAAATCATAGCATAACAACTAGGATGTAAAAAAAGATTTTGGTAAGAGGACTGACTAGCAATAGATGCCTTCCCATCTCAAATCTTAAACCATTTTCTGTCACTGAGGTCAAAGGCTTCCAACCACTCCTCTTATGTGAGAAGAAACTTCTTAAAGAATTCAAATGAAAGTCTTTTAGCCTGACATTTCTTTCTTTTTTTTTTTTTTTAAAGATTTTATTTATTTATTTGACAGAGAGAGAGATCATAAGTAGGCAGAGAGGCAGGCGGGGTGGGGGTGGGGGGAAGCAGGTTCCCCACTGAGCAGAGAGCCTGATGCAGGGTTTGATCCCAGGATCCCCCAGATCAAGACCTGGAGGCTTAACCCACTGAGCCACCCAGGCGTCCCTTGTCTGAAACTTCTTTGTTATGGAAAAGCCTGTCTTTCCTCTAAGAATAGCTAAGTAAAACTCAAACATCAGGATGTCTATGATTTTCTACCACTGAAAGCGACAGAACTCTCTTAGGTTTCAATCCCAAATCTACTTCCTCTTTGGTCTTACTTGTTGAAGTTTAATAGGCAGATAGAGAATGGACCCATCAAAAGCAGTAACATTTCCGGTGACAGCTTGATGGTCCTTCAACATGCCAAACCTCATGCTTTTGCACTCCACATTGGGGCTAGAAAACAATAGAGAGGATTTACTTCAATTTGCTTAAATGGCCAGCAGTCTTTATTTACTACTGCTCTGTAACAGGTTTGGTAGAGAACCAGTCAATTGTAACTACTGCTCCATCTAGTGGTCATATTAAAAATTCAAATATATCGACTACCAAAGGAATTTCAACCCAAGAATACCTGCCCACAGAAAAAAAACCTGTAATTCCACCACCCAAAGACAACTGCCTTAACATGCCAGTGTACCTTCTTCCTGACTTTGGACAAGAGGCCAGAAAACTTTCTCAGTAAAGGGCCTGGTAGCAAATATTTTAGTCTTTACAGGCCATATAGTCTACTCAATTTGGCCAACATGCATGAAGGCATCATGGACAATATGTAAACCAATGGGCCTGATTATGTTCCAGTTAGGTTTTATTACAAAACAGGCAGCGGGCCAGATTTGCCCTGCAGGCCAGCCATACTCTGCCAATCCCTGCTCTAGAGGCTGCTGAAGTATACACTTTAAAAATAACTTTTTTCCACTTATGGCAATTTCTACTTTTATTGATTCGTTGTCACAAATCTTACAGCTTTGAAAAGCTCCAGTAGCTACTTAGTACAATGGCTGTCCCATTTCAGACCAATAACACAGACTCTTGTTGTACAACTATAAACTTTAAACAAATCTAAGGCTAAAAAGGGTTAAGTATGTTCAAGTACATGATGAAAGATTAAAAAATCAATCAGTAATCCAATATAGCTGTCCCCAAAAGTAAACATTCATATGCTAGTATCACATTTCAAAATGCTCCTCCAAAAATTCATCTACATGAATGGCGCTATGCCGTAAACACAGTATTTAAAATCACCTCTCTGGACTTTCTTCACATAATATAAGGAGGCCATAGGATAACCAGTCCACTATAATACATCTTCTCAGTACCTTCTCAATGGTCTGACATGCTCTTTATATCATGGCTTCAAAGGTCCAGACCTATGATCTTGAAATTTATAGAATCCATGTCTTCTCCACTGTCCAGTCAATGGAGAGACCTGTGAGGACTCATATTCCTTTCTGCTTCATTAACATTTGTCAGTCCATTTCCAGAAAAAGGGTTCTTCCCTCTCATTAATGCTCATCTGTTTATGTTCCAGAGCAGGTCCATTTCCAGTACCCTTCCCTCTCAGGGGTTCAATTTCACCCCCTTTTTTTTTTTTTAGCTCCTTCTCTTCACTTGCCACATGTGCTCAGCTTTAAAGCAACTTGCTACTCTCTTTAATTATCAATCCATTTCCAATTTCTCTTACATACTTGTTAGGTAAGTGGCCAATTCACTGGCTATTTCCCATTGCCTGTGCTCTCCTTGGTTCTTTTAGTCTAGTTTTTTTCTCCATACCTCTAACAAAGCTACTAGAAAATCAGCAAGGGTGTTCTTTAGAGTAAATACAGTAACTTTTTTTCTGAGGCCAAAGTCAACTACCTCCTCTTCATTCAAAGGAGCTGTCTTTTGTCTTTATAATTTGTCTTCAGGATGTTTCCCCAGAACTGTTCCTTTCTTTTCTCCTTCACTCCACTTACTCCTCTTACACCAATTAGCACCTGTGATTCAAAAATCAGTCTTCCATCTTCCTATTTTCTCTCCACAGATACTCATTCATTTTCACAACTCCAGCTAATATCCTCCAGCTAATGACTCTCCTGAGATTTTATCACAGAACTTGAATTCACAACCATGAAATCAAGACCTGAGCTGAGATCAAGAACTGGATGCTTAACAACTGAGCCACTCAAGTGCTCCCTTCGTGAGATTTGAAAAAAGAACACAAACTGACATGAATTCTTAATTTTTAAGAAGTATGAGAAACACTGAAGGTATTGCTATAGGACTAAAGTTATTCTCTCTGATTTTCTCACCCTCAAATTTCACCCTAGACTGTCACTGGAGAGCCAGTGGTATGGTATGAGACTTATGCAAGGAGGATCCAGGTTTTGTGGGGTGTGGGTCTTATACCAGTGGAGTAGGGAGGAGTTTCCCTTTAAGAACAGGAATATAAAACTGCACATATAAAATAAGTTAAAAGATTATGGAAGGAGTCTATGCAAGTAAAAGGCCCTGAACTTAAGCTTCACCAACTTCACAGCAAATCTGCCTTACAGGTGTATAAAGTGCCACCTACTAAGTTAAAATCTGAAATGGTAATATAGCTAAACACGAATAATGTTAACCTTAAATTTATCACAAGGACCTGAGTTTGTGGAGGGACGTTCATCAGGAATCACAAAGAACAATACTCAGTTATTCCAGGGAAATTATTTCATTAATTTTCTCTAAAAAGTGAATACAGAGAAAAAATGTTGTGCATACCTGAAAGTCACATGATATTGATAAACTGCTTCATTATGACACTGTATTTTGATAAGGTTCAATCCCAAAGATTGTGGTGTTCCTTTTGAGCCTTGCTTCACAAAAAGCTCTCTGGAAAATAAAACCATGCATATATACAAAAAACAAAAATGCAAACAACTCATGCCACAAATTAAAAAAGAGAAAAAAAAAAACCTGACACAAGTAATACCTTACACTTAGCTTATACAAGTCACACAAAAACAAGCTTTGAAGGCTAGAGGCTAAGTTCATAGCAATCTCTAACTAGAGAAGCAAGATCACCCTCCTCTTGCCTTAGTAATATCAATGGAATAATTGAGGCCAGCTAACTAAGAACACAAGAGTTAGTTCCACCAAAAAAGATGAACTGTTGAAATATCTTTCCTAGATGATTTCCTAATCTTTGATGTGACAAAGAACTGGCTATGTCTGAATTTAGAAGGAAATGAAAAATCATTTGAGTCTACTCTCTGGTACATATTACCTAAACCATCAACCCTGTTTCACTTCATCAGGAATTCTCCCACTTCTTTGTTATTCTCCCCACTGGTAAAAACCCCCAAAAAACAAAAATAAACAACCTTGCAGTACCTACCATCCACAAAGACTTTTAGACACAACAGAAAGAGTGTTTATAATATTATAAGAAGGCCTCCTCCCACATCATTATCAAGCAGAGAAGGTGGTGCAGCAGACTTACTTTTCCTTGTGTTCTACAGTTCCAAGTAGAGAGTGATCCAGAGGGTGCTGTGAGGATGGGGGCAGAGGTGGTGGTGATGACAGCGGGGTAAGATCCCGAGAGGTCAGGCCGAGAGCACCAGGAGCCTTGTATACTCCTCTGCCTATACCACCAGCTGTTCTTCCCAAAGGTAAGAAAGATGTATCCGAATTCCCTCTTCCAAGCATTCTGAAATGTTGAAAAGAGAAGCAAATCAAGATTCTCTCAACCATGCTACTATCTATACCCCATCCAAATGATTCCTCCAAGTTTACATTCTTTTCCTGAAGGAGTCAGCAAAAGGGACCCAAACCTTGGGATTCTCTCCAGATCCAAATATGCCTATTCAACTCATTCACTAATTGCTATTAATACTGACTCTCAAAGTCAACTTCCATGGGCAGAACTGAGATGGAAGAGTGAATCAGTCAGGTTAAAGAACCACCAGAACCAAGTTAACTTAATAGGGCAAATGGAGTTGTAAACTGCCCAGCAAAGGACTGCTTTTGCCCTTTTCCTGTGACTGACTGGATCAGTGGCTACTGATTATTCTTGGAAATTATCCATTCTTTAATATAAAACCATGCACTGTTTATAAGATAATACAAGCCTTTTCAGAGTTGCTCTTTGGGCTTACAGAGATATTGCATCTGAAAGCACTTACCCTTGAAAGCAACTTTACCCACCTATTCCAACCAATGCAGGCCTCTGCTATCTTGCTATCCCCAGCTGCCAACACAGAAGGATCCGGAAAAGTGGGACGGGGTTCTTCTTTGTCCTTGCGTACCATACTGGTAGACAAGCCTCGACCTAAAATGCCTCTACCTGGATGGAAGGGCCAAAACCGAACTATCACTGTGAGATGAAGGTGTTATAAAATACAATTTTTTTCTTTTGGAAGATAAATTGTATGTCTTAGAGAACAAAGCAAACATACATACACACTACCATACTTTTTTTTCTTTTCTTTTTTTTTTTAAGATTTTTTTTTTATTTATTTACTTGACAGATAGATATCACAAGTAGGCAGAGAGAGAGAGAGGAGGAAGCAGATTCCCACAGAGCAGAGAGCCCGATGCAGGGCTCAATCCCAGGACACCGGGATCATGACCTGAGCTGAAGGCAGAGGCTTTAACCTACTGAGCCACCCAGGTGCCCCTACCATACTTTTTTTTCAAGTTAGTTTTCCACATACCTAAAGGAGGTATTTCCCGTTTCAGAGAGGTCCGGGACACTGTCTCAAGGCCCAGTCCTCGGAACATAGAGACCAAACCTACAGATTCCTATAGAAAGTTAGTAAGTAGAGTTATTCGAAAATATATTTCAACAGTTATTCTAAGATGTGGAATGTGTTTCATTTCTAAGGTGAAATAACGGTGTTATTTCAATGACTGCAAGTGACACACATTCTGTAACACACGTGGTGAAGTGCTTAAGAAGACATAATAAAGATGTTTCTAACAACAAGACACCCAGAAACACTGATGGTTTTCTTAAAGTCTTGGTAAATAATAAAATTTATCTTTGAATGTTATACATGTTATAAGAATAAAGGATAAAAATACCTCATAAAAATTATTTAAGTAGTTTTTTTAGAGGTTGGAGGGGCAGATAAAGAGAGACAGAGAATCTCAAGCAGATTCCACACCCAGCATGGAGCCCAACACGGGGCTCGATCTCACAACCCTGAGATCATGACCTGAACTGAAACCAAGAGTTGGAGCTTAACCAACTGAGCCACCCAGGTGCCCCTTTAGGTAGTTTTAATAAACACTTTTAATACTAACTATTTCATCGTAGGTTTTTAAGCATAAATACAAGTACAGTCCATGATTTGATGTACAGAGTAATTTTTTTCTAGTTTGTTTCCTATATATCCAAGGTAACAAGGAACATGTGTACTAGCTAATAAATTTTCAGAAAAAAAACAGACCATTTAAAAGTACATAAGGTTTGGGTTTTTTAAAACAACCTGCAACAAAACTTGCTACTGTTTTCCTGTGGCAGTCTTGAAAGTTTACTGGTGTTATACCAACTAGAGCTGCCATAAATAGACTCAAGCAAGTCATCAAAGAAAAAAATACAACATGTCATCTTTTCTTCTGTCTACAGAACATTACTTGACACTGTCTAGTAAAACTGTCATAACTGCATTATCAGGTTCTCCCTATATTTGTTAACTCTTTATTCTTTGAGATTTCTTAGTTACAAATAAATACCATTTTTAAAATTACTATATAATTAGGAGATTAAGAATGTACATACATGCAGTTTTACACACATTAGAAGCATAAGCTGGGAATCTTTTTCTTTAAGATTTGGGCAGAGCCCTCTAAAAGGAAACTCCTTAATAATTATTACCTTAGAAGCAGGAGTGGCTGCTAATACCATAGAACCAAACTCAAGGGAAAAATCTAAACACTTGAAAGCCGTATCTTCAAACCTGTCATTTATGTACCTATGTATATTTATATCTATAGTAGCTAGAGGACTGAAGTCCATACCTAAGTCTATCTAGCATTCTTTATGAGGCATTTTTTCTAAATTCACAACTCTAGGATTTGAAATATATGCCCAGAAAAAAAAAAAACAACCCAACCAATGAACCAACCAAAAACAAAAACCAAAATTCTTTTTCATATAGGGCTGCACAGTTATTTGAAACCTATTATTTCCTCTGATGATAAGCTGTATGCTGCTACTGTGCATCCAGACATGGTCTTACCCTTTGTGCTGGCCCACTCCGTTGGCTTGGTTCCCCTGGCTTTCCAAACATATGGCCTCTGCCTGCAGGTCCTGCCCTGCCCAGCGCTGAGTCCAAAGGTTTAGGAGCTTGCAGCCAAGAGCCTGGCATCCGTACACAGTGAGATGGGTGCACAGAAGTGCCCCTGAAGGGTGGTCGGACAGGATCCATTGAAAGGCTGCAGAGAATACCGATGTCAATCCTGTTCTGATCAATTACCTGCCAGCATTTTATAAAGATTAAAGATTTCCAAATGTTTTCCTCTTCCTTCAAGACAGACTCACAAAGCATTAAAAAGTTTCTTTAGTGGGGTGCCTGGGTGGCTCAGTGGGTTAAAGCCTCTGCCTTCAGCTCAGGTCATGATCCCAGTATCCTGGGATCGAGCCCCACATCAGGCTCTCAGCGGGGAGCCTGCTTCCCCCCCCCCCGCCCCCCTGCCTGCCTCTCTGCCTACTTGTGATTTCTATCTATCAAATAA
Source organism: Taxidea taxus jeffersonii (assembly GCA_003697995.1). NCBI lineage: Eukaryota > Metazoa > Chordata > Mammalia > Carnivora > Mustelidae > Taxidea > Taxidea taxus. Next base: position 17,304 of record RCUC01124586.1, on the reverse strand, counting down.
ATAATAAAATCTTTTAAAAAAAAGTTTATTTAGGTCAGACCAATAATACAACCAACCTCCTATATCATATTCATTTCAAAAGCTCTATTTAGCCTGGAATATTCTAAACACTCTCCATCAGCAAGCCCTTAAAAGCCAAGCTTCATCAAAGTTACATATATTTTCTACCCAAACAGCCTCTCAGAGAACTCAGTCCTGAGTTAACCACCTGTTGTGCAAGGAAACACTTTTTATGTATGAACATGATTTTGGTTTATGAGCCATTTCACATTAAACTATTCCATCTTCTCCTTGGATCTCTGTAGTTGCATCTCTGAATCTTTATCCAATTCCTCTCTATAAAACTCCTTTTTCAAACTCTGTCAGAACTGAGGTCTCTAGGATGTAGATCCACTAAGCCTCTTCAAAACCACTTTATAACCTATAGAATTCAGGAGTCCTTCTTTTTTTTTCTTTTTTATTATTTTTTAAAATTTATTTATTAGAGAGAGAGCTCAGGCAGACAGAGTGGTAGACAAAGGCAGAGGGAGAAACAGGCTCCCTGCCAAGCAAGGAGCCGGATGTGGGACTCGATCCCAGGATGCCGGGATCATGACCTGAGCCGAAGGCAGCCGCTTAACCAACTGAGCCACCCAGGCGTCCCCAGGAGTCCTTCTTTAAAGAGCTTCCTTCACTGCCCTGACCCACTCGTGAGCCCCAAAGAATCCTTAACTGACAAATAAACCTCTTCTTAACGTTTGCAAACCCGCCTTAAGCATTAGCTACAAAAAAAATCATGCCATCTTTGTAAAAACAAGACTGACAGAATTCCCAAGTCAATATTACAGGTGGAAGCAGTTCAGGATCTGGCAGAAATATTTTTTTTTTAATTTTTAACTAGACTATTCTCTTTTACATAAAAATGGCAGGATATGCCTCGCTTCCCTAAAGGACACCATAGTTCTCTCCTTTAATTACTTAAACTCCTTTTAGGTCAGCCTGGCCTCTTTGCTCACATCTTCCTAGCATCAGTGTACCCAACTGGTACACACTGAGGGGCACTGCAACACCTGCCAATTACAAGATCTCTGGAATCCTCCCTTCTCCCCTCCTCCCTCACCTCCCCCATCACTTCTATGGATTCTGGCCCGTCCTCCAAAAGGTCTTCCCTAAATGTGGACTTTCTCCTTTGATTAGTTAGCAGAGTTGGCTGCCTATAATGTGCAACAGGGAAAGGTAGGGGCCAGGCCTGCCTTCCCCACCTCTCCAGGTGCCAGCTCCGGGCTGGGGCACTATGATTGGGGGCCTAACCAGAAGGGAAGTCCCTGAAGGCAAATCCCACCCCCCTCCCCCACCTCAGAGGAACGTCCCCAAACCAATAGCTTTGCTGGGGTTCCCACCCACTCTTCCATCCAAATAACTCTCTGGTTCACTCAGACCCAGCAGGAGTCCCCTCTCTCCTTGGGCCACAGCCTTCATACCTTTTTCCAGATCCTGCGTTCCTCCTACACACCCAGCGTCAAATAACGACTTCCCGCCTCTGGCCTGGCCCCACCTGGGGCCCAGTCTCTCGCGGCGGGGTGGGGGTGGGGTGGGGATGGGGGTGGCAATGGAGTGGGGCGGGGTAGGGTGAAAGTGGGGGTGGGGTGGGGGTTGGGGTGGGGGTGGTGGAGGGCGGAGGGTCCGTACTGGGCCGGAAGGACCCCTGCTCACTACCGCAGGACTGAGCAAAAGCCCACACAGCCTGCAGCGGGGCTACCTGGCCTTCCCTGGCCTTCCAAACCTCCGTTCGGTCCACACAGCGGCCTCGAGCCGTCGCCAGGGTCCCCTGGCCCTCAGGAGAACACAGCGCTCAACGCACCAACACGCCGAAAGGCCCACATGCTCCAGACCAATTTCCGGTGCTCTCGCGGGGCTTCAGGGGCTCACCCCATTGGCCAAGTGACATGCCACTCACAGGATTCATTCATCTCATTGGCTCCTCTGTGACAAGCACCTCTCCCTTTCTAGCAGCTTCGTTCTACAGAAGGTTCATCCCCAAAAGGGTGTTTGAGATGGGGATCTGGAAATTAGGAGTAAGCCTAAGCATTACAAGTATTATGTTTCCAACATCTGAAGTATGTTCTGTGGGCGACTCCCATAAATACATTTGCTCAGGGAAGTCAGGGTGGTTTAGCCGGTTAAGTGTCTGCCTTTGGCTCAGGTCGTGATACCAGGATCCCCGGACGTGGAGTCCTGCATTGGGCTTCTTGCTCAGCAGGGAGTCTGCTTCTCCCTCTGCCTGCTAAAAAAAAATTGCCCATAATGAAGTCGACTTGCTCCATCTTTCCCAGGCAGGGTATAGATATAAGACTATAAGCAAGGGTAAGCTTGAGTTTACGTTCAAATACCTAATTATCTCTGAGCCTCGCTTTCTTTATAAAATAAGAATAAAAGCATCCGTTCATAGGGTGCATGGAAATGCACATACATTAATAAGATGATGTACATAAATTACCACAATGAGAAGATTGCCTGCAACAAATATTGCCTACTATTATTATTTATTGATGTCTGAATCTATAAGCCAAGAAAAGCTTTCTCCAAACTATATAAAAGTATTGGTAGTTAATTTTGTAATTACAGAGTATTTTCACCCAAAGAAATAAGGAGTTCTCACCCTTCTCCAAACATCTTGGCAAATAACTATATACCCTGCCAACCCCAGGTTTTAGGAGGTGGTTGGGGTCAAGGTTCAAGAAACCTTGGCAGATGCTATAGAGACAGGCAAATGCTCTGCGTGGACTAGCATAGAGGCTTTGCCAAACCTCAGATTTCTCATACCTTGTTTTAATCCATACATTCAAAGACTCTCTTCTCAAATCAGAATAGAGTTTGAAAAGTAGTGGAGTAGGAGGATTTACAAAGCAGGGATCTAACTGGCAGGATGGATACCCCTCTTTGAAGATATTTTTTGTTTAAAGTTAACATTTTAAGTTCTTCTACTCTCCAACCTTCCTACCTTTCAATGTTACAATATATATATTTTTTAAAAAGATTTTATTTATTTATTTGACAGAGATCACAAGTAGGCAAGAGAGGCAGGCAGGGAGAGAGAGGAGGAAGTAGGCACTCTGCGGAGCAGAGAGCCCGATGTGGGGCTTGATCCCAGGATCCTGGGATTATGATCCAAGCCGAAAGCAGAGGCTTTAACCCACTGAGCCACCCAGGGGCCCCTCAATGTTACAAAATTATCTTCTATTAACATACATAGTAGGTAGAATTTTGTTGTCCAGACAACTATTAGTAGCAAGTGCGCTCAAAAACAGTTATACAAATTGTTTTGTAACCTTGGTAAAATCCCAGCTCCCTGTCCTTTTAGGTACTTTTACCAAACTTTGCATGAAAGATTCATTTTGTGCCTAGAAAACAATATCTTAGGGGGAGGATTCAGAAGATCTTCACAACAGCAATTCTCAGAAAATGTTCTGAAGCTGACAGTTTTGGAACATAAGCCAAGAGCACCATTACGGAGATTAATGGTAATATGCAGTACAAAGGGAGTATCTAGGGTCCCCTAGTTTTCTATATCTTGTCATGCAAGAGTAGGTGGCTCTGTACAGTGTTTCTAGCCAATCCATACATTATAAAGAAAAATCCATATGGTATCGGTGTTGAGTGGAGATAAAGATGGTCGAAGCTGCCTAAGGCGTGGACATATGCTTAGAATCTTTCAAAAGCTAGTCAACTTCTCCTGGAGTTTATATTCCCCATCAGGGTACTTCAATTGATAATTAACCATTCCTAGGATATTGATTAAAAACAGAACACATACATCATACTGTTTTAAGTATTTAAAATTAAACTGCCAATGATATTCTCATAATGTTCAATTCTGTCCACTTGGCACTGCCAGGCTCTAAGGCTGGGGGAGGATGACCCTGTAACTATAAGCAATCTGGATTTTCCCAGGCAATCATAACTTCAAATACTCTGGCCCTTTGTCCCTGTAACTACTTCCATTCTGACCACATTTCCAGATAATTTTTGTTAAGAAAATAAAGTCACCACAGCCACAGCAAGATCAAGGGCAGAAAATTACACTGCCTGTTTGGCCTAGAAACTATAGAGAGGATTTAACTAGAAGTAGACCTATATCTGCAATACCTCTGGGTTCCAGGTAGAGGTAAATACAGATCCTCCCAGGAGAAATACAGCTTCAACCGGGCCCCAAAGCTCCCATAAACAGTATCAATAGATATGAGGTCACAAGAAAAATAAACAAACCACAAAACACATTAGAATCAATAAAATGGGTGAACTGCCCTTTTGTTTTTTTGTAATTTAAATTTAAAATATATGAGTGCGGGGCACCTGGGTGGCTCAGTGGTTAAAGCCTTTGCCTTCGGCTCAGGTCATGATCCCAGGGTCCTGGGATCGAGCCCCGCATCGGGCTCTCTGCTCAGCGGGGAGCCTGCCTCCTCCTCTCTCTCTGCCTGCCTCTCTGCCTACTTGTGATCTGTCTGTCAAATAAATAAATAAAAATCTTAAAAATATATATATATATGAGTGCATATTTTTTTTTAATTTTTATTTTCTTTGTTTATTTGACAGACAGAGATCACAAGCGAGAGGCAGGCAGAGGGAGAGGAAGGGAAGCAGGCTCCCTGCTGAGCAGAGAGCCTGATGCGGGGCTGGATCCCAGACCCTGGGATCATGACCTGAGCCGAAGGCAGAAGCTTTAACCCACTGAGCCACCCAGGCGCCCCATGAGTGCACATTTAAATACACACATTCACTAGGCTCAATTAAGAGACAAAACACTCCATTAAAAAGTGGAGAGTGGGGCTCGTGGGTGACTCAGTCAATTAAGTGTCTGCCTTTGGCTCAGGTCGTGATCCCAGGCTCAGCAGAGAGTCTGCTTCTCCCCTGCCCGCCCCCCCTCCTCCCAGCTCCTGCATGATCTCTCCCTCTCTCTCAAATAAATAAATAAAATCTTTTTTTAAAAATATTTTATTTATTTATTTGTCAGAGAGAGAGATAGAGAGAGAGCGCGCGCACAAGCAGGCAGAGTGGCAGGCAGAGGTAGAGAGAGAAGCAGGCTCCCCACTGAGCAAGGAGTCTGATCCCAGGACTGTAGGATCATGACCTGAGCTGAAGGCAGTGGCTTAACTGACTGAGCCACCCGGGCATCCCAATAAATAAAATCTTTTTTTTTTTTTTTAAGATTTTATTTATTTATTTGACAGAGATCACAAGTAGGCAGAGAGGCAGGCAGAGAGAGAGGAGGAAACAAGCTCCCTGCAGAGCAGAGAGCCCGATGCGGGGCTCGATCCCAGGACCCTGAGATCACAACCTGAGCCGAAGGCAGAGGCTTAACGCACTGAGCCACCCAGGCACCCCCCCATAAATAAAATCTTAAAAAAAAAAAAAGTGGGGCGCCTGGGTGGCTCAGTGGGTTAAGCCTCTGCCTTCGGCTCAGGTCATGATCTCAGGGTCCTGGGATCGAGCCCCACATCGGGCTCTCTGCTCAGCAGGGAGCCTGCTTCCCCCTCTACCTCTGCCTGCCTCTCTGCCTCCTTGTGACCTCTCTGTGTCAAATAAATAAATAAAATCTTTAAAAAAAAAAAAGTGGGAGGTAAGTGATTAAACTGATCTTTCACCAAAGAAGATATAAAAATAGCTAATAAGCACATGAAAATATGCTCAATATCATTAGTCATTAGGGATATACAAACTAAAACCACAATGAGATATCATTTCATACCCACTAGAATGGCTATAATAAGTAAAACAGATAATACCTGTCATGGTTAATTTTATGAATCAGTTTGACTGTGCCATCTCTGGAGTGCCTAAAGATTTGGTCAAATATTATTCCGTGTTTTGGATGGGCTCAACATTTGAACTGAGATCTGAATAAAGCAGACTGCCCTCTGTAATATAAGTGGGCCTCAGCCAATCAGGTGAGGGCCTGATTAGGACAAGAAGGCTGATTCTCTCTGGAATAAAAAAATTCCTCTTTACCTGAGTGCTTTCAAACTGAGACAGAGCTTTTCCCCACCTTCAGACTCAAACTAAAACACTGACTTTTTCTGGGTCTTGAGCCCGTTAGCCTTCCGTTTGGAACAGCACCAGGTATGTATCCTAATGGTTCTTTTTCTACAGAGAACCCTGACTAATAACAGATTTTGGAACCATGAAGTGGGATGCTGATGTAACAAATTCATAGAAACGTGACTTTGGAACTGGGTGGTTGATGTAGACTGGAAGCGTTTGGAGGTGCGTGCAAGAAAAAGCCTAGATTGTTCTGAAAAAAACTACTGGTAGAATTATGGATATTAAAGGTGCTTCCGATAAGATCTCAGCCTGAAATGGGGACCACGTTATAGGAAACTAGAGGAAAATCGATTCTTGTTATAAAGTGGCAAAGAACCTGGTTCAATTGTGGTCTAGTGTTTTGTGGAAGGTTGAACTCATAAGCAATGGACTTGGATATTTTGTTGAGATTTCTAAGCAAAATGTTGAAAGTGAGACCTGACTTCTCCTTCCTGCTTCTAGTAAAGTGTGAGAAGAGAGAGATGAATTGAAAAATTTAGTGAAAAGGAATCAGAACGTGAAGATTTAGAAAGTTCTCAACCGATCCGTATTGCAAAAATGAGAAAACTGGTTCTGGAGAGGACACCAAGGGTGTGGCTAGACAATCCGCCCCATTAGGAGATTATCCATGATTATCTGGGGAGATAATCAGCTATCTCAGGAGAAGCTAGGAGTAAAGATGGGAAAAAGAAATGGGATGAAAGAAAGATGACTTTTGGACTTCTGGGACTCTAGAGGACAGGACAATAGAACTATTCAGCATGTTTTATCCTTTAAGAAGAGGGAAGAATAAAAAAAAAGAGGGAAGAACCCAAAGGTGACTCAGAGACCATTAGGGCTGGCACTCCCACCCCAAGCCTGGGAAGTAAAGCTGTTTCTTCTTTATAGGTTCGTGGCTGGAGAAGAATATTACCTCAGGATGAATGAAACCTCACTTGTCACCCATATCTGATTTAGATCCAGATGAGACTTTGGACTGGGGTTAATGCTGGAATGGGTTAAAACTTTGAGGGGGGGCATTGGGATGGGGTGAATATGTTTTGCATGTGAGAAGGACATGAATTTTGGGAATCCATAGAGCAGGAAGTTATGGACTGAATTTTGCCCTCCCTAAATTCTTACGTTGAAACCTGCCGCCGAATGTCACTGCATTTGGAGACAGGACAGAGGTAATTAAGGTTAAATGAAGTCATAAAGGTAGGGGCCGCATTCTGATAGGATTAAGAAGAGGAAGAAACACCATAGATGTCACTTTCTCTCCGTGCAAGCCAAAAGGAAAGACCTTGTGAGGACACAGCAAGAAAGTGGCTGTCTTTACAGGCCAAGGAAGGCTTCACAAGAAACAAGTTTGCCAGAACCTTGATCATGCACTTCTTTTTTTTCTTTTTTTAAATATTTATTTATATGAGGGGCACCTGGGTGGCTCAGTCAGTTAAGCTTGGGCCTTTAGCTCAGGTTGTGAACTTGTAGTGCTGAGATCAAGCCCCATGGTGGGCTCCCTGCTCAGTGGGAGTCTGCTTCTCCCTCTCCCTCTGTGTCTTCTCTCAATCTCTTGCTTTCACTCTCTCTCAAATAAATACATTTAAAAATCTTTAAAATTAAAAAAAAATTTTTAAGATTTTATTTATTTATCTGAGAGAAGGAACACAAGCAGGAGAAGTGGGAGAGGGAGAAGCAGACTCTCCGCTGAGCAGGGATCTGGATGCGGGGCTCGATTCCAGGACCCTGAGATCATGACCCGAGCCGAAGGCAGACACCAAATGACCGAGCTACCCAGGCACCCCTAAAAAAATTTTTTTTAATTAAAAAAAAAAAAAAGTGTGTGTGCACAGCACACAGGTTGGGGGAGGGGCAGAGGGAGGGGCAGACTCTCCAGCAGACTCCCTGGCTCGGGACTCAGTCCCAGGACCCTGAAATCATGACCTGAGCGGAAATCAAGAGCCGGCAGGTTAACCTACTGAGCCACCCAGGCTCCCCTTGAATGTCTGCCCTTTAAGAATCACCTTCACCACCCCTCACATCTGTGGTATTTTGTTGAGGAAGCTCTAGCTGCCTATATTAAATGTCAACAAGAGTGCTGAAGTGTAAATACCTGACATTAAGCTTTTGATTGCTGAGGCATCCATTTCAAAGTCATGCATCTCAAACTAATTTTATTGCCAGATAAACAACTAGATAAGGAGCTAGGCTGTCTGCATCCATGAAGTTCCCCTTCCGAAAGCCTTGTCCAACTCTGACTCCTTGAGTGTCCCTGCTTTTCCCTCCCTACTCCCTATTTCTGCTCTTATGTTTTGTTTTTGTTGGAGATTTTTTTTTTTTTAATATTTTATTTATTTTTCTGGGAGAGTGAGAGAGAACACAAAGGGGGGAGGAGGGGAGGCAGAGAGAGAGAGAGGGAGGAGCCGATCCCCTGCTGAGCAGGGACGGGGGGGGGGGGGGGGGGGGGGGGGGGGGCTATGACTCTGGCTTGATCCCAGGACCCTGGGATCATGACCCAAGCTCAAGGCAGACGTTTAACCAACTGAGCCACCCAGACACCCCTAAGATTTTATTTTTAAGTAATCTCTACATCCAGTGTGAGGCTCAAACTCAAAACCCTGAGATAAAGGGTCCCATGCTCCACCAACTAAGCCAGTCCACCACCCCATGCTCTTATGTTTTAAATTCATCAAATAAAGAGTAATCCCACAAAAACCCCACCCTTGATCCTAATAAAAACAGAACCCCACCCCCCTCACACACAACCCCGCAACACACACACCTTGTCTCTCTCCTTCCTTTCTGTCCCCTAGACCTTGCTGTGTGGCCCTCAGGCATACTGTGTACCCTCTAGGACTTGTGGGTAATAAACTTTGGGCTTTTTTTTTTTTTAAGTCCCTTAATGGTTGTTGCTGAGATGGGTCTAGCAATCCTAAGAACCCACAAGGGTTGGTCCAGCCACAACACTGGCTCTAGTCAGGGAAATATCTGTGGGGGTTTGCCACAAGTAGAACAGTGAGTGCCAGGTGCCCCCAGGCATTCCTAGCGGAAAGCATCACAGTCAAGAGGTTAAGCCTGATGCAAAACAGATGTGGTGAAACCAGAACCCTCATACAGTGCTGCTAGGGATGAAAAACCGTGCAGCCACTTTGGAAAACATTTGGCAGTTTCTCAAAAAGTTGAGGAACCAAAAATTCCACTTCTTGGTAACTACATAAGAGAAATGAAAACATATGTCCACACAAACCATGCACGCGAGAATGAGAATGTTCATAGCAGCATTACCGATTAGAGCCAGAACTTAAAAAAACAGCCTAAATGTCGAACAACTGGCGAATGGATAAGCAAAATGTGGCATATCTAAACAATGGATAAATTCAGCAGGAAAAAGGAACAAACTATGCCACATGCCATGGATGAACTTCAAAAACATTATGTTAAGTGAATGAAGCCGGACACAGACCACATATTATATGACTCCTTCCTAGGAAAAGTCTAGAAAAGACAAATGGGTAGAAACAGAGTGTAGAATAGCATTTGCCTGAGGCTGGGAGTAAGAATGAAGATGAACTGTTATTAATGAACCTAAGGGATCTTATTAATGTGATGAAAATGTTCTAAAATTGATTTATGGTGATGTATGTACCACTCAATAAATTTACCAAAAATTCTTGAATTGTACACTTAAATAGGGTCAATTTTATGATATGTAATGTATACCATATATACCATAATAAAGCTGTTTTAAATACACACATTAGGAAACAAGCAGAAACTGCAATGAATAGAATCAGACCACAAATATATCAAAACAAGGATCACTGGACACAATATAAATAAATCTATGTTTTAAGAAGTAAAAAATGACAATTAAAATCACGAATAAAGAGCAAAGGCTATCAAAATTGACTAGGCAGACTTGAAAAGAACCAAAATAGAGCTTCTAAAAATGAAGAATATAAAAATTGAAATGAAACACCTAGGGCAGTGTGGGGTTCCATGGTGTAATGTTCCATGGTGTAATGGTTAGCACTCTGGACTCTGAAACACCTAGGGGAGAAAAATGACACAAGAGAGCAGACATGGCTGAAGGGGACCTATAATGACTTACTAGGGTAATCGGAAAGAATTACCCAGAATGTAGCACTGATGGAAAATATGAGAGGTTGAGACACATGGAGAACAAAGTTAGAACAAAAGATCCAACAGACTTTGAGAAGGAGGAAATATAGAGAAAAGAGGAAAGATACATTTAAAAGAGTTAATGCGGGGCGCCTGGGTGGCTCAGTGGGTTAAAGCCTCTGCCTTCGGCTTAGGTCATGATCCCGGGATCCTGGGATCGAGCCCCGCATCGGGCTCTCTGTTCAGCTGGGAGCCTGCTTCCCCCGCTCTCTCTGCCTGCCTCTCTGCCTACTTGTGATCTCTGTCAAATAAATAAATAAAATCTTTAAAAAAAATAAACAAAAGAGTTAATGGCTAAGAATTCTTCAGAATTGATGAAGGATACAAATCTCTAGAATCAGAAGCCCAAGGAATCTCAAACAGAAAAGTAAAAAGAAATCTACACTTAGCATCACAGTTGCACTGCACAATATCAAAGCCAAAGAAAAGATCTAAGAGAAAACACATTCCCTACAAATGAAAGAAAATTGGCTCAATAGAAAAAGCCTGGAAGACAGTGGTATGATATATCCACAGGCCTGAAAGGTTAAGGAAAAAACAGCAACACATTTCTGTCAACATAGAAATTGCATTATCTGGTGACATTTTCTTTCCAGAACAAGAGTAAAATAAAAATTTTTGAGAGAAACACAAAAGAGAGATTGACCTCCACAACCCCTGTCTAAAACAATTTCTAAACACTAAAATGAAGAAAAATGAAAAATCTGAGAAAAGCAGTCATAAAGTAGTTGGCTGAATAAAGTAATAATAATAGGGGCACTTGGGTGGCTCAGTTGGTTAAGCGGCTGCTTTCAGCTCAGGTTATGATCCTAGAGTCCTAGGATCCTGCTCTTCTAGGATCCTGCTCTGCTCCCTGCTTGGTGGGGAGTCTGCTTCTCCCTCTGTCTCTCATCCCGTTTGTGCTCTCTCTCTCTCTCTCAAATGAATAAATAAAATCTTTTTTAAAAAGTAGTAATATTAATGTCTAGTAGGTGGGGAGCCTAGCAGGGACTCCTCTGAAGACAGAGCTTAAGATAAAAGTTTCAGTGCAAGGATTTTATTGGTCTGTGTTTGATCCCAGGGAACAAGAATGAGGGATGGAGGAATGATGGAAGGCAGGAGCGCTCAATCAAGGATACATGATTAATTTGGCCACGGCTACAAAGTTCTGGTTCCTTCATCACTCAGGACCATTTGAGAAACCATACGACGTACATATCAAGACTAATCATCCTGGGGGATGTTCCCGTGGAAAGTACTTGGGATGCATGTGTCCATTGATTCTCTCCTCTCCCTTGGTCAAAGGCTCACCTCAAGGAGTGTTAACCCCTTGTATTTTCTAAGTGCACCATGGTGTCCCAGTGCTCTTCTATGCCTTGGCGTCAACACAGATGCCTCAGGATAGAAGGCAGGAGATGCACAGGGAAAGCCTGAGGCTAGGCATTTTCAGATTCTGTCTGTGTAGACCTGGTGAGTGCCCACAGAGATATTCACCACAGAGCCGGCTATATAAACAGAGGTAAGGCTGAGAGGACCCATAATGAGTCATAGAAGTATTGAGTCATAGAAGTATTCAATACAGTGAACTTAAAAAAAAAAAAAAAAAAAAAAAGCAGAGCCAGAAGGTGAAAAATAACATATAGGGATGCCTGGGTGACTCAGTTGCTTAAGCGACTGCCTTTGACTTTGGTCATGATCCTGGGGTCCTGGGATCAAGCCCTGCATCTGGCTCCTTGCTCAGTGGGGAGCCTGCTTCCTCCTCTGTCCACCCTCTGCTCTCTCTCTGTCTCAAATAAATAAATAAATAAATAAAAACTTTTTTTTTTTTAAAGAAAAATAACATAGAATGTAAAGAGGGTGTTAATTAGAATTAAAGTATTATAAAGTTCTGGAGGAGGGTAAAAGTAATTAACTCTACACTCTGTAAGTAAAGTATGCATATTCAAAGTTTTAAAAATAATTTTTATAGGGGGCGGCTGGGTGACGCAGTCAGTTAAGTGCCTGACTCTTGATTTCGGCTCTGGGTCATGAGATTGAGCCCTGTGTGGGGCTCCATGCTCAGTGGGGAGTCTGCTAAAGATTCGCTCACTCTCCCTCTCCCTCTGTGCCCTCTCTCTCATATAAGTAAATAAATCCTTTAAAAAATCATAACTTTTATTGGAGGTGCCTGGGTGGCTCAGTAAGTTAAGCATCTGTCTGTTGATTTTGGCTTAGGTCATGACGTCAGAGTCATGAGATTGAGCCCCGCATGGAGCCTACTTAAAATTCTCTCTCTCTCTCTCTCTCTCTCCGCCCCCCACCACAGCCCGTGTTCTTTCCCCTTTAAAAAGATATAATAATAATTTTCATTGAAGTTTAATTAACATACAATTTAAAATTTTAATTAAAAACTAAGGTATAATTGAAATAAAACTTTGTTAGTTTCGGGCGTACAACATAATGATTTGATATTTGTATACACTGTGAAATGATCACACAATATGTCTATTTAACACTTGTTACCTTATATAATCACAAAAAATAATTTTTCTTGTGATGAGAACTTAAGATTTACTTTCTCAGCAACTTTCAAATACACAATACAGTATTATTAACTGTAATCAGCATGCTGTACATTAAATCCCATGACTTATTTATTTGATAATTGGAAGTTTGTATATTTTAACACCCTTCATCCATTTCTCCCAACCACCACCCACTTCCCCATCTCTGGCAATCACCAGTCTGTTCTCTATATCTATGAGCCCATTTTTTTTTTTAAAGATTTTATTTATTTATTCAAAAGAGAGAGAGAGAGAGACTGCTTGGGCACAAGCAGGGGGAGCAAAAGACAGAGGGAGAGGGAGAAACAGACTTGCCTCTGAACAAGGAGCCTGATGTGGGATTTGATCCTGACCTGAGCCAAAGGTAGACATGTAACCAACTGAGCCATACAGGCACCCCTTGCTTGTTTTTTAGATTACACATGTAAGTGAGATCATATGGTATTTGTCTTTCTCTGTCTGACTTAGTTCACTTAGCATAATACCCTCCAGTTCCATGCATGTTGTCACAAATGGCAGGACTTCCTTCTTTTTTATGACTGAACACTATATATGCATGCATATGAAGTTGCAGATCATATGGATCATGTGGTAGTCCTATTTTAAGAGGCATTTGAGGAAATAAAATGCATATATTTCCAATCAGTAAGAAGAAATGAGAAAAAACTCAATCAAAAAGGCAAGAAAGAACAATAAATCACAGAAAAATCTGGACAAAGAGAAAGTACCAATTAAGTGGTAGAAATAAATTGAACAGTATTAGTAATTATGATAAATATAAATGGACTGAATTTTCCGAGTAAAAGGCAAGGCTAATCAGGCTAGATATAAAAAACAAAATCCAATAATATGACATTTAATTAAATAGAAATAGACTATTTAATCTTGAGTAGAAGTTGGAAGAAGGTTGGAAGGTTGGAAGTCAAATTTTTTTTTTTTAAAGATTTTATTTATTTGACACACAGACAGAGATTGCAAGTAGGCAGAGAGGCGGGTAAAGAGAAAGGGGGAAGCAGGCTCCCCGCTGAGCAGAAAGCCCAATGCAGGGCTAGATCCCAGGACCCTAAGATCATGACCTGAGCCGAAGGCAGAGACTTAACCCACTGAGCCACCCAGGCGCCCCTGGAAGTCAAATGTTAAAAAAAGAAAAGAAAAGAAAAAAGGAGCTCATGCTGCTGTATTAATTTCAGATAAAATAACTTTAAAGTGAAAATATTATTAGGGAAAAAGTGGGTCAATGAATAATGATGGAGGATTCAAGGAGTTTTAACCATTCTGAAGTTATATGCACCTAATAACATAGCATTGAAATACGTAAAACAAAAACTGATGAATACAAAGAGAATAGAAAAACCCACTGACAAACTGGAAGTTGACAACATGCATCTCCCAGTAATTGATTGATCAAGCAAACCAAAAAAAACCCAGTAAGGTTAGGGAAGACTTGGATAACACAGATCACAGGCTTTATTGGTTTTGTTCATGTGTTTGCTGTTTAACAAATACTCATATAGAGTTTATTATGTAGCAGGCGCTATTCTAAAAGAACTTTTGTCAAGAATTGGAAAGAAAGGGTTCTTATCTGAATATCTTCCAGAGGCAAGGTAGTGTCATTCATCACTTCAGCTAAATTTAGGGACAAATTTTATGGTACTTTTTCTAATAGGACAACTCCTATCATGAAGATAACTTCCCACAGCATGCACATGAATAACAAGCTGGTTATCTCCAAGTAATAAAGGACATCCTTATTTTGAAGAGATCTCTGCTGTTGTCTGAGAGCCACATGACCTACTGGTAGTGTTCTTACGGTCTCTTATTACTCACCATTAAGTGCAAGTCACCATGATCTGGGGAGGCCAGCAAGTTAACGCCTGGCTTCCATAAACCGAAGGTGTTCACGGTGCTCCTGGAAAAAAAGAGCATGATTTACAACTGCTGGGTCCTCCAAGTAGGACCCTACATCAGTCAGGGGTTCAGGCTGACAGTATCTCCAATGTAGCCTCCCAGCAGGATTGCAATCCTTAGGGTTCCTAGTGTTGTTCCAAAAATCAAGCCTAGCCCTTGTTTTTGGAGGCACTGCTAGGCGGCATTAGTTCACCCTCCTCTATTTGTCCACACCACCAGCCAAGTGGCACTCATCCGTCCACCACACAAAACACCATCCATCCATCATGGGATAACTGATCAATGGTTAGGGGAATGATGGTGAGATCCAGAGGTGCTGTTGGGTGTTTTATGTGGAAGGGGCAGAGCTAGGAGTGGCTTCTGCTTTTTCTGATAGACTCTAGCTTAGCTAAGATTAAAGGGAATGGTGATCGAATGGGAGGCTGACTCAGCAGTCAGTTCAGTGTCAAGGGCTTGCAACGGGTAAAGAGAGAGAAGCAGGATGCTTTTCTTTTGTGGGGAAGCTCTAGAGGGAGTTCTGGAAGACAAAGATCATTAATGTCCTGCCCTCTCCTACGCCTTTCACAGGACTGAAGTGGTTCCTCCCTGGTGCCTAATTCATTATTCTCCCCCCACCGTGTTCCACTCCAGTAACTCTAAACTTACTATTTGCCACACCCAGACCATTTGTCCAGAAGGATCCGGTACAAGAGGGAGAAAGGTATTTTTATAAAATTTAATCAGTTGTGTTCCTAGTGTCTGAGTAATTTCTTTCACAGCAACTCAGGACAAAAGAAACACTTAAAAATCCCATTATTAATTTGTCAGGTCCAAATGTCTTAATGCATATGTATGCTGTCACCGCTTTATAGCCATTTGAAAAAATAATACGTATAAATGGAAAGAAAAATAATACTTTTATTCTATTTTTGAGCAACCATAATTACTTGCTAATGGGACATGCTGGGTGCTGTACATGTTCTCAAACTTTGGCATCAGATTGAATATCTCTCACACAGTTCGTGCTTTTTATCACAGCAACGGCAGGAAACCCAACTTTGCAAAGATATGACCTTACTAATAGGATAACAATTCAATATTGGAACCATGATCGACCTTATACCAGTGGTTCAGTTTCCCACAGATGTTGAGGATCACTGTGCTTCCCTCAAACATTTAGAATATTCTCTGGTGGCCCATGGGCTTACTGCAGCACCCTGCCATGCACGATACAGTTTGGGAACTGTGGGTCTCACATGGAATTGTGTAGTTTGGGACACAAAGTCCTTGGTGGGGAAGATTCAAAGTCAGATTGTCACACTTGATATTCCTTAATGGCGTGAATGTTAACAAACTGTATAGCAGCATCTTAAACACTTGAGCATCAGCACTCAACTTGAATGTCCTAGGCCTCCTTTCGGCTGGGCAGCCACCAGAGGATGAAGCTACCAAATCTGCTGGGGTTGCCTTCAGGAGAAAGAAACACCACATGCATCAGGGAATCTCAAATTCTCAAAATACATCTGTGTAACATCCCACCTTTCCCCTGATTAGTACCAGGGAGTGGCCACGAAGAAATTACTGCTTTCTAAAACAGTCAAATTCAGTGACCACACGGCCTTACTAACATGCTCCGACCAGGAGGAGGTGATGGAGGCCGGGTCAGAAATGGTTTTGAGTTGATTTTTGAAGAATCAATTCCAATGCGCCACAATCCCAGATTCCTGTGGATGGTGGATAGTACCCAAGGTCCGTCAGATGCCTCGAGTAGCTTGAGAGCCCACTGTGATCAAAGCTGCATCGTGGTCAGACTGCAAATGTCTGAAAAGCCAGAAATAGAACAAATATCAGTTTCAAGGGCTCCAAGGAGCTAGCCAAGAGTCAGCCGATTGGACTGAACACTGCAGCAACATTGCAACCCGAAAAATGGTCAGCAGGGGTGAGCCGCCAACCAGCAGCCCTGGGAGGGGATCAAACGTTCAAGGGACTCAACTGCCTCGCCCTGTGCAATGAGTCTCCCTCTCCACGAGGTAAATAGTTCAACTTTTATTATGAGTCGCAGGCCTGGCATGCAGTCATGGCTGGTGCATCTGAAACACAGAGTCTTTCCTCGGTGCCCAGTCTATGCTGGTGGGTGTGCTGCGTGTCTTCTTTAATGACAGGTCCAAGCAGCGAACGAGGCTGTCTGGGCAGGGCAAGCTCAATCTGCAGCCTGATTCGGGTCGGTCTCAGAGGAAGGAGCCTCACCATGAGCACCTACCCGAGTGACCCAAACAGTTCCATCAGCAGCCATGATTTGTTCCCATGGTTCGTGACCCCAAAGAGGGAAGAACCTGCCAGTCAGCAGTTTTCTGAGCGGTAGACCAAACAGCTAGGCCATTGTCAACAGCCCAAGAGGCAGTAAAAACTAACAAGGTTCTTCAGGGAGCTGGAGCTGTGAGGATGGCTTTGAGCTCTGCCCACTGAGAGCAGCAAGCACATCTGTTTTCCACTCCACATCGCTGGCGCCAACACCGACCAGCCACAGCGGCCCGGCGGCCATGACAGGTTTCAGCAGAACCCGACCATCAGGGAACCAGGGCCAGGCATGTAGGGGAACCTGTGTGAACTGAGAGACCCACGGAGCAAGTGCCTTTGTAAGGGCCTATTTAAAACTTAAACTGACCCTGCCCCCCCC